>WURS02042397.1:0-11217 GCA_011762765.2 Rhinocypha anisoptera | reverse complement strand
CTCGCAACTTTGACGGCGAGTCCACCCCTCCACTTCTTCCCCGCCCCCGACACCCTCCCCATCCCCCCCCCTCCCGGGCGGTAATGATCTTACCTGTTGACGTTCTTCCACAAACTAAAATTACCAGGGCCCCTCCCCAGACGTCTCTCCTCGCTTCCCCACTTCCCCCAATCATATTCCACTCGCTATTTATGCATGCTACGCCCAGGTACAAAAAAATAATGTATCCTAGCAAAAAAAATAAATATATATGTGTACCATATTAACCTTCTACCCGGGGGCACTCTCGGACGAAGCCCCCTTTATTTACCGAGACATAGGCTTCCTTTACCAAGTTAAGTCAACGGTTTTCATTTGATTTCGCTCTACAAAAATTATCCGCGTAATCAAGTCTTTGATTTTTTCGAATTGATTACGATAAATTGCATGCCATGCTTGTATATTTTACAGCAATGGCTCATTTAAAGATCACAAATTAATAAATCATACGAAAAAAAGGTTTTAAAAGGTTGAATTCTCTTTATGTATTTCGCAATTTACGAGCACCGCGTTAACATCGTTACTATTTTGCGTTTGTAGAAAATTATTGTTCAAAGAATATTGACACGTTGTAAACAGTCTGGGCATTTTCGATATTTTTTGCATATCTCCTATATATTTCCTGAAGAAAAACAAATTTTAGTCAGCATTTATCAACTATGTCACGTTTCAGCAGAGTCATTAAAATTTGATACCGCCATGAATATTTATAGCAAAAAAATGCGATGGGTACAGCACTTGTTTGTCTGAAGTTCATTAAAATTTTCCCTAGGAACAAGTGAGCTTCAATATAAATTTACATCAAGGAACCGTAGAGAACCGTATTAAATATTTTATTTCACGGGCAAATATGTAAAAATCCTCCATTTTGTTACGAGCGACGTCCCTTTTTATTCATGAAATATAAATTATGAGCAAATAAATCCCGGTTACCTAAGAGAATGGCCCGAGTTCCTTGTTCAGAACTGAAGGGTTCATCTCCTTCCCTCCATATTTCGATGACCGCATGCTCTACGAATATGACTACTATGTCGGCTTCCTGCATTGTTATGTCAACGTAATCAAGTAGAATAAAACCCTTTTTGCAATAAAACATTTGTTCGCGATATTCTTTATGGAAAACATGTGCAGCCTCACCTACGTTGAAAGGCTCCTCGCACATGAAAAATTGATTTCAGTTTAGGCGTGCACACAATATAGCGACAAATATTTGGAGGAAAAATGAATTACAATTAACCTATCTGCATACCCATCGCATCGAGAACGAACTTGAGCCAGGCGATCCGTTACCTTTCCTATATTTTAGCATATACGAATAAAGCATATATAATTTTATAAATGTAATATGTAAATAAATATAATTCCAGAATAAACACAAGTTTACTATTATGGTAATAACGAATGTATAGTAACTTTTTAAAGAAAGGGATTCAATTTTTTTTTTAATCTCCTATTTCTCCATTAGCGTAATGGCGAAGGAGTATCCTGAAATTAAGATTTCATCATAGATTAACGTAATTAAAATAAGCAACCGGCATTCGGTAAAGGAAAATTTCCTCAAATTTACATCTACGAGGAAAAATTACCTGGAGATGTTAATTAGCCGAACCAAAATCTTCCAAGATATTTTATTTCTTTGCTGTATGGAAGGGAAAGACGATTAAAACGGTTTCCAAAAGGACTGCTCCATAAAATAACTAGTAAGTTTTTAGTATAATTCTAGTACTAGTTTAGCATATTACTAGTTTTACGATTTTTAACAAGTGAACTAGTATAATGATTTCTTTTATCCAAATATCAATTCCCAAAATAACTCGCATGTGGCAGTGGGGAAAAAAAGAAGAATAAACTTCCACTTCCTCCACACAAAACCTAAAGTTACAACACCTGCGTGAATTCTTTCCATAATCATTCCTAATTACATAGGTACTACCGATAAAAGCTTATTGCAAATCCATAGTTAGTCTGTGAAAGAGAAGTTATGCCCTTATGTCTCATTATGCCTCATAGCCGTAAGGATGGATTTCCTACTCTTCTAGGTTCTGCCGTTGCGCTAAATTTAATAAAAAATAAAAATGGACCCTTAAATATGCTAATATTCCATCCACTCGTCAAACTGAACTATAGGTGGCCATCCTACATCCTGAGACATCCTCGATTGTGACGACGAAGGTCATACAGCCACAAGTAAAGAGGAAACACTGCACACTTTAAAAAAATTACAAGAAGCAATTATGTGCCCTGTGAAAAAAATCTGCTTTTAAAACAGAAATATATGAATGGAACGCATTAAGTCACACAGCACGACCTGGATGATAGCGTCAGAGATTAGATATTGTGCAACAGCGACGCAGATTTTGCATGCTCACTATCATACTTCAATAGCGGTTTAACCCCCCAAAGTGCGGGCTTAGGGGGGGACCTCGTCCCCGGCTGAAGCTTTCGCTCATCTCCGGGGAATAATGGAACCCCCGGCCAACGGCACCGACAACAGTAGGTACATCTCTACCAGAGATACCACAACCCGGGGAACGCCGATTACCCAAACCACCCTGGGATGCGGTGGTCCCACCGGGGACTCTTTTTGGCGTGGGGTGGGGTGCTGTTCTCTATTCCCACTCCCACCCCTCTGTTCAACAAACTTCAACAGTGATATCTTCCCCGTTCCGTGGAGAAATACCCCTATAATGCAATGTGGTCGGTAATCCAAATCAAACAATTGCAAAATTTTAATGGCCATTTTCGAATTAAACAGGCAAAGATATTCACATCAGCGCAAATGTTAAACCCATAAAAAATAAACTCATCAATATTTGTGGACCAGTGCTGTTGAAGCAGTTTGCACTCAAAATTGCCGGAAAAGAATAAGGGTGATTTATTCAGCGACCTTATATATGAGATGATCACTTCAATCTAATTAGGTTAATTTAAATTCGATTCTTCGCGGTGTACTTATTCAATGAAACTCTGAAAAAAACACCACGGGGAACTACAACATCGGAGATTATCCATTGGCTTTGAACCGACAAGAAATGGAGGGGGATCACCATTTGAGTGCTTCTTTGCCAGATGTACCTAATGGTTCAATGCGTTATCGCTCATAATAATTTTTAAGCAGCAACTGTGAAATTTCTACTCAATGTTCGCATTAAATACATTGGATAATTTTCTTTTTAGAACATATTATTATCATCCAGAGGTAATTTTAGGACGGTCCTAGAAAACAGTCACCTGCAGGAAACTAACTTTAAGAGTTCAGAACTACACAAACCACATACATAAACTATGCTTTATTAATTTTAATCCTCCCATTCCTCTTCCATCAACTCCTAATGGCAAAAGACTACTATTCTCATTGTTTTACCCAATTACGTAAAATTTTCCATGTAATACTTCAAAAATACAAGCTCATAAAGATATAGAAAATTATAAGCCCATTAGCATTATATAAATATGAGGGTGAGTTAATCCGTAAATCAATTTCATCATCAAAATTTTAAGTCACGTCATGATCCACTGTGGTGCTGTAGTATTGGTTTTTGAAGGATAAATGATGCAATGAAAGCAAATTCGAAGCAATGAAAGATAAATTAATCTTGCCGTGCAGGTCCGCAAGCAGCCATGTACACTATCACGTCATCCGAACAGCAACAATAATGTAGGCGTGGTCACAGCTTATGGGCCGGCCAGTGTCAGTCAGACTTGTCACTACTTTGAAATTTTCTGTCACTGCTACAATTGTTTTTTGGAACAAATGACTTTCCACCCATTATTTCAGGATTATCTTTTAGCATCAATAGGTTTATCACCTTTACTTATGACAATTCATTTTAATACACGCTACTCTTCTAACTAAGGGCGCCTGTTTGCGGCAGAACAAGATTATATAGGCTTGAACACACAATACTACAGCACTATTGCACTATTGTCGATTAAATTTTAATTAAAAATTTTTAATGATCATGTTATGGCTGCGTTTTGATTCACCCTCGCATAAGATTACAGAGATACAAATTCATCACAGCGTGTAACAGTAATTTACGAATTCCTACAATCAAAATCTTCTATTTCGTATTACTTCTGCATATTTCACTTCCCCTACAGTTAGATAATTGTCAAATCTCCTTCCTTATGACCAGTTAAGTTTTTGGACGGAACAAATACTTTCCTCATCAACTTCACATAACATACTAGAAAAGCTAATTCAATATCTATGCACTTGCCTATTAAGTCGATAAGCATTAAGAGGTCACTGATGCCAATGAAAATGAGAGGGAATGTTTAGATTTCAGCGGAAGTTCGTAATTTTAATTACGGTGAATCATCTTCTAAGCGAAAAAATATTATTGCAAAGCTAAGGAACAGTTTTTCGGAAAATGCATATCTAACAATTAAAAGGATCCGAAGACAAGATTAATCACCTCTCTCTAGTGGCGCCATGGCGTCAGTACTACTATGTCGTGACTCTGTAGATAATAATTTCACATAATAGGCGACTCACTTTAACATCAAGTACTTACACACAAAGTGAAATCCCGAGATCGAGAGACTGACAAAGGGTTTCGAGAATGTAAGTGCTTAGAGTATGCTCATTTGCAGATCAAAAAAAACATAAATCCTAAAGGAACCTATGAGGAAGTTGAATGAATGAAAGATAGTTTAATCTTTCTTTTAGAGTCAAAACTATCGGAATTCTCATCTTCGGTAAAGAAGAGAAGGTATATGTAGACGCCAAAAACGTATTTCACCCCACTTGCAAGGATTCAGTTGTGTCTGAATTCAATCACCCAAGCATTTGTGAGGTTTCTATAGACGAGGGCCTTTAGTAGATCCACTTCCTTGACAGCAGAAAATCTCCGTAGGTTATGCCTTACTTCATCAATCGCCGCCTACTCTAAAATTTGAAAGCGAGATTCGTGAAAAAAAATCAAGTTTCACAGGATAGTATTTCCTTTCAGGCTGTGAAGCCATAAATTGAGAATGAAAAATGAAGTGAAACCTGGGCAAAGCAGGAAGCGAATCTATGCTCGAATCATGATTATTAGAGCTGAACAATCTCCTTCAAATCCTAAAATTTGAAGGAAGGATAATTTCATAAAATAATTCCTTACTTTATTGAGGGAGCCTTAATCAATACTAAAAAATATCAATTTTAGAGTAAAATTTGAGGAAAAATTTCCGACGCGATAACTGTTAAGAACTGCACAAATACTTCATCAAAATGATAGTACCAAAAGAAAATACAAACAAATCAATATCGATAAAATCGTCTAGCGATACAAGTTTCGACGAGGGCAAAAGCTTTAGACAAATGTGGCAGGTCACATTCGAAAGATACTTGAATGACTTATCAAAGAAGAAATTAATGACAGAGATCTCCAATATTTTCAGCGTGTCGATCTCAGGAGGCCGTATAGAAGTCGGGTGGAAATTTTTCCACGCACGCCCTCCACCACCAGTCACCGCCACTGTCGCGCAGCCTTCCGTGAAGGACGAACGGCGACCATGGGATGCAGCGACGACTGTTTCCCGCGGCATAAAGGAATGAAAAGATACGCTAACCGGAAGAAATTACTAGCTGTGGTTTCCTTCTTATAGCATGGACACGTGAGAGTGCGAGACAGAGAAGAAATGATTGGATGATGTTATCCAGTGAGACCACACGGGGACGGAGTAGGGAAACCATAATCCGTAATCCGAACGTAGGAAAAGAGGGTGTGTTAATCAGTCTGCTCTGAAGCAGTCGTCATTCTTGACGGGGGAAAACACCTTGAAGCAACTATTACCATCATTCAGAACATTTATAATGTCACCCGAATCTAAGCACACGATTAAAGAAAGCGATTAATGAATGTCACTCCATGGCAGGAGGTGACCGGCGGAAATGCTACTGCGATGAATAGAAAATTTCATAGAAATGATTGATTGCTACATATTATCAATATTTGATTTGATGAACCCGAGGAATTATTTTTTTAAAAACATTCCACGCAATTAGTGATCGTCTATCGACTACTTATCAAGTAATATCCTGATTCTGATGATAGTGAACAGAGAGGCCAACGACATCGATGTCCTAAAAATCAACAGAGGTTAAAAACCTGTGTGGCATTAGTACGTATATCATGAAAGTTTTGGTAATAAGTTGAAATCTCTCGCTGCTTAATGTTTTAGACGAGAATATGTCACGAGGAAAGGAAGGGCTTGGAGGCAGGAGTTAAAAGTCGGCGAGGAGATAATTAATTCAGTCATGTTTGCGATTCATTATGCTGTGGTTATTCAGCCAACCGAAGGGTTAAATTCTTTGAAAAAATGCCCGAAAGGCAAAAAGGTTGCGTATCCCGTAATGATAAGAAACCATAAGACATCGAAATTTGTATGATTCGGGGGAGAATTCAGGGCCAAAATTCAAGGTCAAAAGGATAATATATAAAGCGGAGTGGGGGGTCACTTTAATTACCTACTTGGTTGACTAGAAGACTCCGCCCAAAAATTAAAAGTACTCAATTGTCTCGACCGCACCCGGTACCATAAATCTCACGTCCACTCTTCTACGATCCATCAAAACATCATGAATTTCATCAATGATTTATAGTATATTGAATTAAACAGGGCGTTAGTTCAACGTTACTATACTCATTTGGCCATTACTAAAATGTTGAAACCATTTTTTTTTCAAAATGTTGTTTCCAGTCTGATCAGGACTAATATCAGGCTCTTTAGACCGGGAAGACAGGTATACGTAAAAGGAAGGGTACAAGGAGGGAAGATTCGGAAGAGCCTCCAAAAATATGTTTCAAATTTTACTTGATTGAAACTTTAAATTTTCATAGTGATCGCAAAGTTTTGGCTATTGAGCGAATCATTATTCCTCAGAAACGACTTTCGTTTAATAAATCAATGTTTGATCAACCCGGGAAATACTCTTTCAACCTATTTGGAAACCGCTGACGATTTTTATTACAAAAAAACACCCAACACAGACAAATAGCAGAATTTTTTTGTTTTTCTTTCGCGAAACACAAGTGGTGCCATTTCACTAGCTGCGCAGTTTTTTAACCGTCCAATTATTTAGTCAGATTTTGGAAGAAAAAAACATTGTGCCAACAGAAAAAGAGGAAAACACGTGTTAGCATGATTTTCTATTTTTCTATTTTGCAGTTGTTGGCAAATAAAAGGAGAAGACAACAAAGAGACAAGGGGGTTTTTCATTAAATAGATGATAAATTGATCATACTACCTATCATAAAATGATTTTTTCCACCCCAAAAGAAGTGGTAGGCAAACAACAGATTCAATTTGAATAGGCAGCCGATGACGCAATAAAGGAATAAGATCAATAAAACTTGTTACAGGTACAGAATGCACATCAAACTTACAGAATAACATAAAATTAAATTTATGCACTCAAATTACGCGAATTAAAATATATCATCAGCCTTTATCGTACAGCCGTCGCAGATGTTAGAAATATTGGGAAGTGGCGGGATGTTGAGGAAACAAGAGAAGATGTTGGGAAAGCTTAGAGGGAGGAAAAGGGTTGGCATTAGAGATGGGCAATTTCAAGGAATGAATTGATTCGAATCTATTTGTGTGAATCGATTCGCTCGAAAAATCGAATCCTCTAAATCGATTCCAATCTCATCATGAGAATCGATTCGAATTCGGTATCGTAACTGAATCTAAATCGTAACCGAATCGGATCTTGATCGAAATTGTAACTGAATTGGAATCTTTACTGATTCGGAATCGGAACTGAATCGAATAGGAAAGGAAACGAATCAAATCAGAATCCGATCACAATAATCGATTGAAATAATCGGGAATCGTATTAAAATAATCGATTTCTGAGTGAATCGAATCGGAACCGCCCATCGATTGTTATTATTGGTCTTGTTAGACAAGAAATGAGGAAGAGAGACGTGGTGCTTAAGGTAAGGTGTTGTTAATTTATCGCTTACGGTAAATGGACTGTTCAGAAATTGCTGTCACTCGGAGTTTCCAATTATACATGGTAGTAATTAATAAAATCCATTATATGACTATATTTACCTGTTAAAACAACTACGAATGACTGGCTTCAACAAATAAAACAATTCGGATAATTGTGAAGAGGAAAATTCACGAGTAAAGGGACTACTCCTGTACGGAAATTCTATCATATTATTCTCTCCTTTCGTACTCCGTATTTACGTATCCTTTTTCCCAGCCTAAAATTAAATATTAGGAATTGATTCGATTGTGTCAACGAAACATAAAATTTCCAGACAACGTTAGCAAAGAAAATTCCCTTTTGAATCTTCGCAGGATTCTTAAAAAAAATTGGAAAGTCGATGGCGCAAGTGTATTCACTGGAGAGGAGGTCTTTATGAAGGGGAAAAGGATTTTGAAATAAATATTGATATAAAAAATGTAAGAATACTTCCAAGATGATGCCAAAGAAAGATTAAGGAAATATTGTGGAATTCTTCCAAGAGACCTCTAAAGTTGCATACATTTTCGATGAACTACTCCTGAATATTTAATTGAAACAAAAAACTTGAATAAACAGCAACGTAATATAGATACTAATTGGATTCACAACAACTTATATGCAATCGTCACTTAGCTCTTAACGGTCGATTAACCTGTCATCCTAGAAATAATGATAGCAATAATTGTCACGTGAAAATATGGACCGCGAGATGAACAGATCTCATTTCCCTTGAATTGAATAAAAAAAAATTGTGTCGTTCCTTAATCATCAAAATTAATTGATAACATATACTGTTAGTTCATTTCAATAAATTAGGCTTAGGTGGGCGGAAAACTTAACCAGAAGGAACGAGGATTATGTGAAAAGGATACTGGGAGAGATAGGATAAGTAACGACGAGAAGGAGTGGAAGACCAAAACTACGATATGGTGGAAAGACAATGTGGCCAGGGGGTTTGAGGGGCAAAAGACGGAGAAGGGAGGAAGACCAACACAGAGAGATACTGAGGAAAATTAGTATGGAAGAAAACTCAGACCCCATCTAGAACGGGGTTGAAGGCTGGCCGAAAAATAAAGAAGACGCTAATTAAGTCAGATAATAACCGAAAGTTTACATATTAAAACGAGAGAAATGTTGACAATTGGATGTTAATTTTATGATTAACACTTTTCAATCAATGCTTTTAAAATCGACCATTTCAAAACTTTTCCGAAGGATATAATGATTTTTTTGCTTGTCTAAAAGATGTAATAATTTCATTTGTATTACACATGTAATACTTGTGATTAACTTGCACAAATGTGTAATAATGTTTGTAGCCAATACTTTCACAATGCAATTTCATTAAAACCAGAAATTGAACTCTCTGGCAAATTAAAAAGGCATACACATAATTAAGCTAAAAACTTTTAATTTACTATATTTTTAATAACTTGACAGTCTGAAGGGCTTTGGCGAAATTCTCATAGATTTCGAAATGTCATTGAATCTCGCTAATTTAATGTGAGAGTCTAAATATGCGTATATTTAGGCTCTCTTAATTAGATGTTTATTCATCTAAAGTATGGAAATAACTACCAGTGACCCACGTTTGCGCGTGTCACATTCAGTAAACCCTAGGATAAAGTGAAATTCAGATCCAATTCCAAGTTATTTTCTAACTCAATTAACCACCCACCACTTTCTTTCTCTGCCCTTCCGTATGCTCTACTCCTTAAAAGAACTTCAGCCCCTAACGGATGACATAACATCACATTACCAGTTCTCATTAAACTAACGTCGCACCATGGCTGATCAATCCTTTTGACAACTATAATCCCTCACCATCGTGAAAGCATAATCTCTATTATAATTTCTCACCAAAATCCCTCTATTAACACTGCGGAATTATTAGGGATGCACAACACAAGTAAATTAATACACGAATTGCCCATAATAACGTCACAGGTCACATATATGGATACAAAAGGAATTTAGTTAATGCGTTTTGGTTGCATTGGCTGCCAACTGCTAACTTTGTTCACGCATTACTATTGTCATGCATTAATTATTTTATTGCCTTCTCGATAGAAATGCTGACGAAAAAGAAAAATATTGAAGATTCCTGCCTGAACTCATGTCTTGAAAGAAGATATAGCTCTTTTCCATAGATATCCTGTAGAAAAGTGCTACCTCTTCTTTCAATATGTGTTCCCTCCCTTACATCACGCCTGAATCTTTAATACTTGAACTCGTTATTTTAGCTTATCTGCTTCGCCCACGTGTGATAATTGCCACTAGTTTTCAAACATATAAATATATTTATAGACAATTACAATTTCTTGATGCTCCGAAAAATACTCCGCGTAGAGAAATTAGCATACGCAATTAAAACCTAAATGACTTCTAATAGAATTGAAATAAAAATGCTTTATGGCATTGAAAGGTTTCTTTTAAACTGCGACTAGACCCACTTCGCTTACGATTAAAAATCTCTATCAATCAATACCTAATGAGGAAAGATATCGACGAATGAGTATATTTCATCCTTGTTCTGTACTTACATGGAATCAATCACTTGGGAAAAAAAGGACACTGGAACACTTGTACGGACATTGATACCTGTATACATATTCCATTTGGTTCAAACAAACTTCTAACAAAAAGATCTAGCGATGGAAAATCCAAGACTAACTAAATATTATGATTTTTTCATAAATCAAGTTAACAATCTCGGATCATTTCATGATCTATGTAAAGGTATAAACTTAAACTTCTCACGAATTAAAAAATATATATATTCAGATGAAGAACCACAACTCAGCCATGTAAAAAGGTCGTCCTCTCCAAAGGGATCTTTCCTTTAATACCTTCAACATTCATTTGTCTCGATTTTTCACGCAACATCAATTCTGAAAATTCTGCTATCCGCTTCACTCATCTCGAGGTCAATCATCAGGCAAATCGGTTTGCCTTCGCAAGTAATTTGCCTCCCCGTGACCAACCATGCGAACGATGGGCTCCAAGGGCAAAGTTACAATGACGATAAATAATTAAAAGGAGAATCCAAACATCAATATGAGACGAATTACAACGTTATAGGGAAAACGGGTATTCCATATACATATAGATATATCTATTTACGTATATATATATATATATATATATATATAACGTATTGAGTTGACTCAAGTGAGAAGATGATTGTCAAACACAAAAGAACA
>WURS02042386.1:0-11218 GCA_011762765.2 Rhinocypha anisoptera | reverse complement strand
TGCGGAATTTATTGACTTTTAATTTCCCCCTCCCCTCCCCCCCGAAAAAACTTTATTTTTCGTGACAGTATTTGATCGATACGAGTTGGGCGGGAAATTTCAAATTTCTATAAGTTTGGCACCTTAGTATGTCGCTGAAAAATAATAAATAATTCCCTAAACCACAGAAAAATTAAAGAATCTATCTCCATTAATTTCTAATTGACCGACTAAAAATATTCCATTTGTTCGTTGAACAGCATTTTAAATGACATTTTTAAACGAAAAATTTAGTGGTGTGAAAAAGTATATAATTAAATACGCAGGATGAAACAATCACCAAGCATAGAATAAATTTAAAGGAATAGGAACAACTGTGAAGAAAACTCAGTTTATCAATATTCATAATGAAAAGAAATTGCAAAATATCCACAGAATAAAGGATTTATTATGACTCGAGTTTCGGTGATACTACGCCATCATCAGAATTACAATTCTCAAACTATTTCTTGTATTTTCTTGTATCGTGTCAAACTATTACAGACACATGTAATTCTGATGATGGTGTAGCATCACCGAAATTCGGGTCATAATAAATCCTTTATTCTGTGGAAAAATTTGCTATTTATTTTCATTATGAATATTTCAGCATTCCACGACATCAAGCCTGATGCCTCATTACGTATCTATTTATCAAATCAAATAAAATTGCTCATTAGACACCGAGAGGCATGAGAATTGATTGGAGGAATAATCAGGTGGCCAAGAGGGAACATGACGGCAGGTAAGAGGTCACATACAAGTCTGAAGGAAATGAAGCGGGAAATTTAAAGTAATAGGAGTAATCACATATACGCTTAAGGTATCTCCGAAAGATGGAAAAAATGGTTACCAATGAACGCACGGTGCATTCCGGAAGGATATGGAGAGATCTAAGTCATGGATTATAACCGTATGCTGGCACAAGAAAGGTGCATATCATGCCGCATGGATCAGCCGACCTCTTTCGGTCATTAACATTAGCACAAAATCTACCACAAAAACATTTCGCGCTGGTGTGAATGAGCGCACCACGAATAGTCCAATCAATGGAGACATTTTTGTCATGTTGGCTGACAAATGGATGGGACCTACTCAGCTTTGTAAAGGGGGATAAAGGATGACACATTATCATGCTTGAACCATTTACAGCCGGGGTTAGCGAACCACGGTGGTTTAAAGGTATGAGAAAAACAGTTGTCTGATCATAGAAACCAAGATAATCGTTTAGAGAGAAAAAGTCTTAAATAAAAGTTGTTGATAATTGAAAAATTTATTTGAAACCCTTTTCTCTAAAAAGAATATATTGGTTTCCACGATAATAAAACTGTTTTTCACACCTTTAAACCACCGTGGATCGATGACCCGGTCTTCAAATGGTTCAAGAATGGTTCAAGAATCGTATCAACTTTTATCCCCGTTTACAAAGCTGAGTAGGTCCCATCCATTCTTCATCAGCCAACATGAGAAAAATGTCTCTATTGATTGGACTACTAACGGCACGAAAATTTGTAGTCTTATTTAATACCCGAAGAATTAAAATTATAAGAAGCTACTTTATTTAATTATAAGAACAATATTTTTAAGATCTGAGTAATAAAATAATTGATAATTTAAAAAATGTGAATATACCCAATCGTATGTACATACGACTGGGCAGATTACGACGGATTGAAACTAGAGATGGGCGATTCCGACACGGAAATCGATTATATTAATATGGGTCTCGATTATTTTGAATCGATTATTGTGATCCAATTCTGATTCGATTTGTTTCATTTCCGATTCGATTCGTTTTCTTTCCTAATCCATTCAGTTCAGAAACCGATTCCATTACCATTACGATTCAGTTACGTTTTCGATTCAGTAACGATTCCGATTCGGTTACGATTCCGATTCGGTTACGACGATTCCCATCCAGTTAAGATTCAGATTCGAATCGAGTCACATTATGCGATTCGAAGAGATTTCGAGGACTCGAGTTTTCCAGTGAATCGAGTCACACAACACGTTATAAATAGATTAACTCTTTGAAATCACCCATCTCTAAATGAAACAATAGTTGTGAGAGTCAATCTTTTATTGACTCTCACATAAATTGCGAGAAACAATGAAAACATTTCAGGAAAGTAGTATAAATCGATTCTAAAGGCCAATAACTTCATCTAGAATCTTGAAAAGTCTCAAGACCCTATGACTATAAGCCATCTGTACGGAAACATGTGGCCAGTCGGTATTAAATCATTTTTAACATAGATTATAGACTCAAGTGAGGACAGTGTAATGATAGATAATTAGATGGAAATTGAGGTGGAGGGCCCCCTGAAAAGGAGGCCCAAGGGCTCTTAGACTTATTGGTCCTTTGTACCATCAAACACATACCTCACCCGTAGAGACCAATGGTCTCGATAAGGGCCCGAGTTTCCCTAATGGGTGTGTGTCTGCCCTCCTAACAGCAAAACAAAAATTAAGGTAAAATATTTTAATGGCTAGAAAAAGGTGAAACATTAAGGTAACACTGAGGAGTTATGAAAATTATTAACTATCCTTGCGCCAAAGTGTTCCTCGATCATCATTCCCCTGAAACGATAGCACGACCATGCTTGTTTTTTACTAGAATTCTGAATTCTGCTACTTCCTTTACGTACTTATTCACATCCAGCGTGTACAAAAGTCACGCACTTCACTCAATACACAAGATTTGATTCACACATACGAGTTGAGTAAAAGGTTGATGCAATTTATCACAAAAATATATGTTTATTGCAACCAGGTTTCGATAAACATATATTTTTTGTGGAAAATTGCATCAACCTTTTACTCAACATGTTAAAAATCCGCCACATCACGCCTGAAACTTCGATCTTTGCTCACATACGAGGATTGTGTCCTGGTCTAAGTCTACCTTCTCTTAGTGAGCGCAGAACTTTATTATCACAGCCGTCTTCGTGAATTGTATACAAACATTTCTGCATCCTTCGTCAACACACAAGTTAAACGGAAGTGCATTTCCTGGAAATAAAGGAACACCTATGTTTACCTTCATTCATAAGATAAACTAAAAACATTGTAGATGCAAACGGGGGCAGGGCTTTCGGACTCTATATATATATAAGGAGGCCCGAAGAATGTATTTCACATCTTACGAGAAACCACCACGCTGCAGTCACCCGCTGGGACGAGATACATCAAATTGGAGCACGACTTGCGTCTTGAGTGCAAAGAATCCTGTGAGCATCCGTTGTGCCCAAACGAACTCTAATTATCCCATACTGTTTGAAGCTTCGGCACTTATAAAGTATTTTTCCCCTTAGGACATCATCTGCGCCCAATTGTTGTAAACAGTTCACATAAAAAAAATGAAGCAGTTGTCAGCCTTGGTCCTGATTGTCACCATATTCTTCGCACCATATATAAAGAACGATGTCCGTAAGTATATCTGAAAATCCAAATAGTATAAAGAGTCGTCTTCATCACGCATGTTTTCATCAATTAGAGAGTGGATGAACTATTTCGTGTTCGTTAAAACAACTCCGAGAGAAGACAAGATTATAAGTGGCCTAACTATACGAGGTGCATTAAAGTTGTAAGACCTCCAATTTTTTTTCTCTGGACTGGAAACAGATAAAAACATGCGGTTTGTTTTATAATGAGCGGGAACTCTTTGTCAATGCGTAACAGAGATGGCAGCACTGTACAACGGACAGAACCTCTAGCGGCAGCCGCGAGGATGAGAATTGTTTTCGATATTTAAAATGGCGGCGTTTTATTTACATGACCAGCGTGTAATCATTCGAGGTGTGACACCAATTGAAATCCATAGCCAGTTGAAGGGGAAATGTGGTGATAGAGTCATGGATGTGTCGAAAGTGCGTTCATGGGTGCGACAGTTTAAAGAAGGCTGAACATCATGTTACAGTGAACCAAAACTATCTCGGCCTCGCACACCGACAGCGTCACAGCGATTTTCCAATGGTCAAAATGGCCTTCACCGCGGTCATAGTATCATGGCGTCGACATTGCAAAAAAGGGTGCGGCTGCATGGAGATTACATAGAGAAGTAACACAAGTTTCATTGTTTTTAAGTTGAATAATTAGTTAGAAAAAAAATCTGAGGCCTAATAACTTGAGTACACCTCGTATATATTACTAAGCCTACGCATGACAATACACCTGACCGACAGCATCGATAAAAGATCTTGAAATAGTCGTCGTGCGGGAGACCCCCTCCCCATGGACCTTGACGTGGTGGAAGTCTTGTGTGTTCCAATGACCCTTAGTGCTTCACTGGCAGGAGCAATTATTTTGCTCCTGGTAGGGTCACCCATGCCAGATAGGTCGAAGGGTAGAAGCCAGACGAAAGGTAGTCCACTCAGCCTTCGCTCCTAGGTGATGCAGCTGCAAGGCGTCGGATCCCCAGTGGATCGGCCATTTAAGTGATGATGTTACTTGAAAAACACTATTGAGGCAGGAATTAGAAAAGCGGAGTATGGGTAGGAAGGGAATAGAGATTTTGGACAGATTGATAGAGGGCAGGAAGTATGCAGAATTGGAGAGGGTTTATAATTAGATGTATGCGGCCAAACTAAGCTGATGATGAGAAATAATAATTACCTACTACGTATTTTTTCACTAAGAATTTTAATGTGATACCACTAGTTTCAATACAACGACATAATTTTCAGGTAACTGAAGATTCCGGTGCAGATTCACCACAATCTCTGGCACAAACATTCTTTGGGAGAATTTTATTTCGATGAAATTTAACGTACCCACTTTTATCTTTTCAGATGCTTACCCAATCTGCATATGTTTTAATCAAGCACATCAATGTCACCGCATATGCCTGTTAAACATCCACAGAGGAGGATATTTCTATGGACCAAACAGAGCAGATTGCCCCTGCTACGACTATGATATCTACATACCGATGAAAACCACCAAGCCGCTTTGTCGGTCGAAATTTGATTGGCCGTCATCAAGATCTTCGCCCCACTTGGGAAGGGCAACGTATTATTTACTTGATGGAATAATGTAACCCTGCTTCGAAGGAAGAAATTATCATTTGGCCATTGTTAATTTCATATTCATTTCATCCTCGCTGTACATTTGTTAACGATTTAACTTATGTATGAGAGTTGTTCAATAAAAGGATTAGTGTAAAAATAGGTTATAATTGGATTTTTTATTTGTCGCTTAAATTTATTCACGTCCCCAGAAAAGTAAGGCCAACTCGCACGGTGCATGATATCATGCAGGAACACGTGCATGATCGCATGAGACAAGATATTTTCATGCATGACGGAATCAGTTGATGATAAATGGCCGTATTCTACGTATGAACTCCGGCAAGATAAGTCGTAGGAGTCTGAGCCCAAAGAATGCGTAGTGGCATCATTTTCGCACTATGCCATTTGCGTTATCACTGTTTTCACTAATCAAGCTCTCACAAAACTGCGCAGTTGTGAAAGGTACCTTATGCCAACGCTTGGATGACTTTTCCATTTTTCCATTTCCACATCTCCGGCTAATTGTCTCACGGGGCTCTATTAAATAATTGTAGGTTGGCACTGAAGACTTACGGATCCGATTATCCAAATTGATGTTTCTCGTAATGACACAAACAGAGTAAAGATTTTTCCACTAACACGAATATAAAGTTTTTTCAAAAGGAGTCAATTGAAAGAACGAGGTTTTTAAATGGTAATTAACAAATAAAGATATAATGAAAATTATTATTAAAATAATATCCGTTTATGTTGTACAAATAATTGACATAAATCTGTAAAAATGTTGTGTCTCTTGTAGGTTTGTCGTTATACTTGTTTATTGTTTGACGTTTATCGTTAGTCTATTGTTTGGGATTCATTATATCTACACGCAACTGAGAGTGTTACTCGAGGTTACCCTTATAATGTTCTCAGTTGATCGTGTGGAAGGAAGGTCAGCATGGAGTTCTTTTATACACTAAGAGCACTTTCGTTTTCCGTGAGAGTTGATGAGGGATGCAGCAACATTTATAAATAACTAGTAGACCTAATACCTGCTTTGCAGGCGGTCCCTGGCTGGTGTTCTATTTAGGTTAACTTTGTGTTTTTACTGTAGCGAGAATAGTGGGAAATGTTTGTAAGTGAGTGTATATATTTCCCAAAAATGAAAACAAATTTTATAATAGTTTGTGATAAATAAATAAATATTTTGGAGTAAATTAATTCATAATATTCTCTGAGCAATGCTCACCGTAATAGACTGAGGAGAGTACCATGTTTAAGATACAGTTACTCCGCCGATCAGGTAGTCATAGCTGATATGATTCCGCTTTATATCATACAGAGAGCCATTTTTACTTTTTTGCATGGAATTGGCTGGAGTAAAGCTTCCTCTTCTTTTTCATTTTTTAAAAACTCACTTAAGTAGTCAGAGGAGAGTACCATTTTTTTAAAACATGTGTACTACGCTCATTGAGTTAATATTGTTCGAAAAATAAACGAAAAATTTCCGCCTTCTATCACACATTGCTCCTAGTAAAACTTCCTGGTAGTAATTTTGCTGCAAAAAGTTTTCATTTTTCAATTATTTGCTCACTACAGTTAGTGGTTGAATGAGGATTGTACCAATTTTTGCAAAATGATAGTGAGCTCATCGTCGATGTATTGGAAAAAATATAATAAAATTTCCGTCTTCTGTCATAGAGCCTTAAAGAAATGAAAGTCACTTTAGGGTTTTTTCTCAATTTTCAAGTGCTAGTATTTAAATTATATTTTGTTTCCCAATGAAAAAAACACGTTTTTTCAATTTTTCGCTGAACCATCACCTGTAAAAAATCCAAAGGTACTACCAAATCATTAAGACATAGAATCCACACTCAACGCACCAACCTTACTCTTCTACCTAAAAACTTGAGAGAGAAAAAACAAAACGGATACAGAATGAATGACTGACACGCTACAATATTAAACTATATAGAAATTGAGGAGGAATTTTGGAAGTACATTTCAAGCTAATAGTTGCCACGGTGCCATAATAACAAACTGTTTATTTCTTTGTTGTTCAGTTGTATCTCGCCTATTCAGTTCAGTATACGCTGTACTTAATAATGTTTTTTTTGCATTTATAACTGCTACACGTACTGCTAAAAATCCGAAACTACTTCCACATTATGCGGACAGAGAAGACAACCGCAATGTACCAAACCTCACCCTCTTAGCTTCAAACCTTATGAGAAAACAATCCAAACTTGTACGGCATGTCTAACTGACACGCACAGAATTAATATTTTTATAGATAGATTCACGAAGACGACAGTGACATGGAAAAATCGCTTTCACAAAGAGCAAGAAAGATTTGTTCAAGAATGAAGTTTCTTTTTTTTTCTTCTTTCTCGGCGCTGCATCCCAATTCGCGCCCTGGCCGCCTCCGAATTTTTCCTCCAATTTTTCCCGTCATTTCAACATCGTCCTTCCACTTCCTAGTTCCTAGGATATTTAATGCATCACCCTCCGCCTCTTACGCCCATCTCTTCCTGGTTTTCCCCATCCTGTCTCTTTCCTTCCTTTTTCCCCCTGAAAACTTTTCGCTGACCTGTGGTAATTCATTTTCCCTGTATGTGCCCGGTCAATCGTTGCCTCTTGATTGCTATATAATTTGACAGTCTTACTTCACCGAATAATTGAAACATCTCTTTGATATATCTTCGCCTCCAGTGTTCATTCTCTTCTACCTGTCCATATATCCTTCGTAGTATGTAATTTTCTTTCGAATACATCTAGCATATATGTCAATGTTAGTGATTCTGTGCCATAATTAGCCACTGTGTGTATCAATGTTTTGTATAATTTTAATTTTGTTTGTCTGTGCATGACACTTGATTTTAGTAGGTGCACGAGTGAATAGTGTGTCAGGTTTTCCAGTATCATACTACTTTTCACCTCGGCCAGCTCCTCATTTTCACTTGTTAACATGGATCCGAGATATACAAAACGATCCACGTATTACATAGCATGTCCTCCCATGTTTATACTTTCTTTCCGCTGTTTTTTCTGGATTGAATGATGGCTTTTGTTTTATTCTTATTGACCACTGAACCCACTTATCTTGCTTTTTCCTCCAGTTTTGTGATTGTTTCCTCTGCTGCTCCTTCTGTTCTGCCCATTCTATTCAGTGACAGATGACGGTGGCATGGAAATGTTGTTGCCTTCACAGAGAGCATGAAACCTTTGTACAAGCAGGAAGTTTAGATGATGCGATTCAAAAGGTGTACGCGGAACGAAATGAGTGACTTTTGTATACGCTTCACGAGAACAGGTGCTTAACGGAAGTAGCAGAAAACGGAATGCCTTGAAATGGAAACATGAACTCTTTATTTTTTTAGGGGAATGATGATTGAGAATGCATTGGCAACAACATAAAAAATTGACATTTCTCAAATACCTGGAGAAACGTGAGCAATCCTGAGGCAGATTTTCCACTCCCATACCTCCCTCTTCATTTTTACTATTTATTTATTATGAAGAAAAAAAATTATGTGGCTTATCGATGCTAATGGTTAAGAATTTCCGCCAAAATATGTTAATCTTGAAAATACATAGGGCTCTAAGACCATTAGCCAAATGTACTGATCAATGAGGCGAATCGGAATTACCCCATGTTCGACAATGCTCATTAGGCCCTAGCGGGAAGAGTGCAAATCTGGCCTGAGAACAGGGAAGGAATTTCTTCCTAATTTAGAACAACTATTCATGTAAGACAAAGGCATTTCTCCAGCTCTGTATACAAGAATCGTTCAGGATACATTAAAACTATGGAATCGACAATGTGGTAACTTGGGATTTCCGTTACTACACCAAATGTGTATGCCGTACTGCGCCTGGATGGTAGGGGGAAGAAATACTGGAAATTGTGAGAATAATATATATATATATATACATATACATATACACACACACGTATATACAAGCATACAAAAATACCGCCCTGTGGCGAAAATACACATTCAAATAATAGGAAAGAAGGGAAAGGGAACATAAAAGGACGAACACAAAGTGTGGAGATTCCGATTCGATTCACTCGGAAATACGATTTTTTAATACGATTCCCGATTATTTTGAATCGATTATTGTGATCCGATTTTGATTCGATTTGTATCCTTTCCGATTCGATTCGTTTCCTTTCCCATTCCATTCAGTTCCGAATGTGATTTATTTATGATTGCAATGCGGTTAAGATTTAGATTAATTTAGGTTTCCGACATAGTTACGACTTCGACTCAGTTACGATTCCGATTCATTTACGATTCCGATTCAGTTACGATTCCGATCCAGTTACGATTCAGATTCGAATAGATTCACATAATTCGACTCGAAAAGATTTAGACGACCCGAGTTTTCGAGCAAATTGATTCACACAATACGATTCGAATCGATTAATTCTTTGAAATCGCCCATCTGTTTTGAAACGTTAATTGCGACAGTCAATGAAAGCATTTCAGGAAAGTAGTATAAATCGATGCTAAAGGCCAATAAGTTCATCTAACATCTTGAAAAGACTTAAGACTCTATGTCTATAAGCCATATGTACGGGAATATGAGGCGAGTCGGTATTAAACCACTTTTAACATGGCTTATTAGATCCAAGTGAGGACAGTGCAAAGACAGAGAGATGGAAAGTGAGGTGGAGGGCCACCTGTAAATGAGGCCCAAGTGCTCTTAGACCAATTGGTCCTTTGTACCATCCACCACATGCATTACCCGTAGAGACCAATGGCCTCGCTAAAGGACAGTGTCCTTAATGGGTGTGGGTCTAACCTCCTATAAAAAAAAACAAAAAATTAAGGTAAAATATTTTAAAAGGTAGAAAAAGGTGAAAATTTAAGTTCAAACCTATGTGCCATGAAAATTTTTTCTATGCTTGCACCAATGCATCCCTCGGTCATCATTAACCTGAAACGATAGTCGGATCATGTTTGTATTTCCTGGAATCCTGCTTTCCGCTACTTCCTTTACTTGCTTATTCACATCCAGCGTGTACGAAAGTCACGCAGATAAATCAATGCACAAGATATGATTCACACATTCGAGATTTTTGTCCTGGTCGAAGTTTTCCTTCTATAAGCGAACGCAGCATTTTATTATCCCTGCCGTCTTCAACAACTGTATACAAACATTTAGGTATCCTTCGTCAACACGCAAGTGAAACCGAAGAGAGTTTACTCGAAATAAAGAAACACCTTTATTCTTAAGGTAAACTAAAAACATTACAGATACAAACAGGGGCAGGACTCTCGGACTATATATATAAGGAGACCCGAACAATCGATTTCACATCTTTCGAGAAACCACCACGCTGAGGTCACCAGTCGGAACGAGACACATCAAGTTGGAACACTCTATACTTACGTCTTGAGTGCCAAGAATCTCCGTGAGGGTAGGTTAAGCCTAAAAGAAAATTTATAAACCCGTATTCCTTGGAACTTCTGTACTAATAATGTATTTCTCCCCTTAGGACTTCATCTTCACTTAATTTCCCTACGCAGTTCACATAGAAAAATGAAGCTGTTGTTGGCCTTTGTCATCATCCTGATGACCACGTTGTTCTTCTCGCTATTCATCAAAAACAATGTCCGTAAGTATATCCTAAAATCTGAATAGTTAAAAGAGACGTTTTCATCACGCATATTTTCATCAAATACCCTGTGGATGAAATATTTCATGTTTCTTACGCTTTTCGTTAAAACTACTGGGAGGGAAGGCAAGATTATAGGTGGCCTGCAATATATATTACTATAGCTACGCACGAAAATTTACGCTGCCGAGAGCACTGATATAAGATCTGGAATTAGTCGTCGTACGGTAGAACATTGATTGAAGGAAATCGCATATGAAACCGTTGTCATGCATTCATACCGATGCATATTCACCCGAAACTCTCACATAAACGTGCATTGGGGGAATATTATTTCGATGAAAAATTAAAGTACTTCTTTTTCTCTTTTCAGTGGGTATTCCCATCTGCATATGTTTCAATCGAGGACATCAATGTCACCGCATATGCCTTTTAAACTTTCTCATTAGAGAATATTTTTTTGGACAACACAGAAACAAATGACACTGTTACGACCCCGATGTCTACAAACCGATGAACACCTCCAAGTCGCTTTGTCGGTTGAAATTTGATTGGCCATCTTTCTGACCCCCCTCCCCCC
>WURS02042375.1:0-11218 GCA_011762765.2 Rhinocypha anisoptera | reverse complement strand
TATATATATATATATATATAACGAACACACGCACACACTTATAGACATTCACACACAGAAACAATAAAAAGATAGACCTACATTTCGGAGATATATTTCGGGGCTCCTTGCCCCTTACAAAGGGGAAAGGAGCCCCGAAAATTTTTCTGTGTGTGAATGTCTATAAGTGTGTGCGTGTTGACGTTATACATATATTTTCATATATATATAGTCATTGCATAATTTAATTTTTTACCACATTTCTGCAATTTTTCGGTTAATTTGCATAAATATTCGCGAATCAGTTCGTAATTTCAATTTTTTATGTAGATTCGTGTTCAGCGGGTCAAAAAACCTATATGGACCTATTTTCGATTGGATTTGATGATTCACTTGCGAATGCCCCTTTTTTTCAGGACTTGGCCCCTCTGTGCGCCGCTCCACTGATAACTCTGTGCATAACGTTCCCAAACCGCAGACAATTAAAAATAAGAAATAAATCCGTCCACAAACTTAACGTAGCATTTATTTTTCGTTCGTTCAATAAAGAAGACATCGGCGAAAATTTTAATTGCTTACGATCGTCTGATGACTAGAAATAGTTGTTTTACATTTTTACAACAACTTCCTTTGTCTTAATTTAAAGATCATAAGAGTCAGTAACCTGTTGATAAAAGGTTAATCGAGATAATATTAAAGTTTGATGCCAATAAGTATCTCTCTTGTGGTCTTGCAGAGGTTTAAAGTTTCGGGTTTCTCCAGAAGGCGAACAAATGGGCACTTTATTTGTTTATGCCCGAATAACATTTCAAGAAAAGGGAATACAAAATTGTTGTCTTATACAATACATCGCAACATAAAAATGCTAAAATACTGAGGTTGATTGGCCATTATCCTTGTAACTGAAGTTTAAACTCGAGTATCTATATTATTTTTAGTCCGATGGCAGTGCATATTCTACCTCTCCGTAACTCTGATCACTCTATTTTCGTCTGCTTCGCATTTCTTTTCTAAATCTAAACTCAAAGAGGTTTAATTTTCTTCCTGTACAGTAAATTCTCCCCTCTACGCCCTCATTCCATTTCTCTCGAATTTACTTTGTTTCTATTGATAGCTTGCTTTCCCCATTCTTGGAGAGGGTTTTACTTTCCTTGGTCGTTAATCTTCTTTCCCTTTTCCAGCAGCGCAGCTATTTCTCCCTCTCATAATTTTTTTCCGGGCACTCTCTCCGCCCATACTGAATGATTTTTTGGCTACCATTTTTTCGTTAGAAAGCACAGGCAGTGGCAATGAACTGGCCCTTGTACAATGATGTGTGGATTAGCATGTTCCGTTGGTTTAGTACTAGGTGAGCTCTACCCACACATACCAAACCATTTTCAGGCTTGAATACTGTTGTTTTTTGGTCGTTAAATCATGGTTATAAAATACCTTTGCGCAGTACCCTATTCGGTGTATGTGAACTGGTATTAGCCAATAATATTACGATTTAGGGACGGCGTCTGCATAATGCACGATTCTGAAGTTAGAAGCAACATGTGTATTGAGGCATTAGAATATAAATATAGTCAGTGGTTGAATATTCTTTTCAAAGTTCAGAATAAAATTAAATTGTTTACTTTCCATCGCACCTGAACTTATATTTAATGAAATCATTTGTTTTACTTGATGTTTTTAAGATGGAATTGCTGACACGATGAAATAGTTTGAATTAAGCTATTCGAAAAAAAGGTTTTATGATTAAACACATATGTTAGCTTACTTTACTTGCAGACGTATTAAGTTTAACTCTTTGTAGTATTGCGAACCTTTTCCAGCATGGAAATCTGTAAATCCTGCGACAATTTTTTCAGGCTTTCTCTTTAGCTTCTTACTTTGTTTGATCTCAACTATCCTGCGTTGAAATCAATATTACCATATCGGAACATTCCGATATGGCATCTTCTTTGTATCATCTACTACTTATAGTTCCACCAAAATCCTTCTCTGTTGCATTTTAACTAGAATCCCTCTTCATTTCCTCTAGAATTTTTTTTCCATTTCTTGTGTATATCGGCTCTTCCTAAAGTGAGTTCCGTGTTATTATTTCATGATAAGCATATTTTATTTCTTTTGTACTTCATTGTTCATGCAATGATTCGCCTTCATTTTTTTCCTCTTCTCTCTCTTTACATTTAATTTGTTCTCGTTTAGAACCCATTGTGACGTAGAGCTATTTTCCACTAAATCTCTAATGTGCTCATAAATGTAAATTCCTGAATACTAAAAGTTGTTCTAAAAATATATAAACTAACAATGCAGTTTTCACATGGTTTTTCATTAAAATTGCCGTGGTTTCGTAGCAAGGTTAAATCAGGTGTCGATATGTAACCACCCTGATGACGTAGCTTAGTCTCAAAATCAAAGTGTTCATTAAAAATTCATGTAGAAATTGCATTGCTAGTTCATATACTCCTAGTTTGATGGTCTTCCTCAAACTTTTGTCTGAGACAGTGCTGTAAAGATTTTGCTATTCAAATTATATAATTGCTCAATTGTAACTGACTGAATTAACAACTTTCCATATAGAAAAATCTGTTTATTATCACAAATGACATTCACAAACAATGTTAACAAGTATACATATTTATTAAATACACATTATTTCCTTTTCAATATGTTGTAGTTCATTGTACCCGGTTCAATCTCTGTAAGCACTATAAAATTTTATCAACTATCCCCATTGGAAGCTGACGATGCCACTGCGGTTTTTGATTTACGTTAAATCAATGATAACTCCGCTTTCAGTTCCACGTTATCCCTTCCTTTCTTCACCCCCAAATCCAGTTTCACATGTCTATCGCACGCCTCTGCCTCGCTTTACCTTCATGCTACCTCCAAACGCCCTTCAATACCCTATTAACAGGAAAGACATCTGGCTTTCGGACCATCAGAAGCGTCTTTAATCGAAAGCATATTTCTTCGAAAAAAGGTAGATTTTGGAATAGGCAGCTGTTAATAAGTTCCCTGACAGCCACCCGGTAGTTGACTGCTGTATCATATTGAGGATTGTAAGGAAAATATTTATTTTTTCTAGTTGCTTTTCCATGATCCACACTAATATAAAATTAGTGCGTAGAGCTCAAGTGTCCCGTGACCCTATAACCCCCAATCTCCCTCGATTTACTCTTTAAGGGGCAGATATTAAAAATTCGTTTCGTAAGAATTATTGAGAACACAATTTATTCTCCACTTTCAGCTATATTCACCATTTGATCCAGTGGCAAAACGACAATTGGCGAAAGCGAATCGAAAAATGAACCAATTGCATATAACCTTTTTATTAAATGTTATTCAATCTACTCTATTCACTCCAACGAAACAATTACATTTTAAATAAAGAAATTTTAAATTAGGAGGGGTTAAGTTTTAAAGATTGTGTCCAGCACTGGTCTTAGATATGGTTATTATTTCAAATGTGGAAATTAATTCAGGTTACGCAAGACGTTGTAATTCTCCTGAATAGCTAGAGTAACCGAAAAGTATAGCATGATGTATTCACCTGGATCAATAACCCAATGGAACCTCCAGAAAAATTTATATTAATGAGGTGCAGAAGAGATAATTACGCTCGTATGGGCAGCAAGTACATCGGTTCAAATTCTCTACTCCCTTGGCAGTTTGAGCGTACATTTCCGGTCTCCAATACCAAGCAACGTGGAAATATTTTCATTTGTATAGCTTTGCCAAGTTTAAAGCATTTTGAATCAATTCGAGGAAGAAAAATAAAGAACAATAATGGCTTATCTGTGAATATTTACTAAGTAGTGTAATTCATTATAATTATTTTAACTCATTTGTTTGGATGTGGTGAGTGTATTAATGACATGATTGGAAAGGAAAAATCGGTTCTACTTTATAATTCCCTACACTAGAAAAGACGAATTTTTAAAAACAGCATGTGCTATTATAATAATTATTTCGACCCCTTTAAGTACAAAAATATCATCATATATAATAATAGCATAATATCGGTTATTGAGGCATCGAATAAAACTGTCAATTGCTAGTAACATGATCGAAAGCGTTATTTCCTGGGTATCAGTATATTTTCCAACAGTTACAACACGAAATATATTTCAATATATGCATATTTATATAATATTTTGACACTATGCCTTAAATTTAAAGACGTTTGTAATATATTTATTGAGCTTATTTACAAGTTAATGTAAAGAGAACTATTTTTATTAGGTGTATTTTCGTGGTAAAATAAATATTCTTTAAAGATAGTATAAAAGGCAAGTTCAAATTTTTTTTAAACATCTTGGTGATATTTTACGTTAAGGGGTTTCGAGAAGTTGTTCAATCTAAGACCATATGGTAAAATCGGACAAAATGGAATGAAATTTTTTTATCAGTGGAACGAGGGAGAGAGAAGGCGTGATTGAGGGAGAGAGAGAGAGGGAGTGAATGATAAGCGATAGAGAAACGAGGACAGGATGAAAGAAAATAGAGTTTCCGGAGAGCAAAGGGCTGGGGGGGGGGAATGGAGTGGAGGAAGGGGAGTTGAAAGATTGAGGACGTGCGAAGTTTTGATGGCGGGCGACGTGGTTCATGTTCGCCGTTGACGATAGTAAACTCCCTCGCCACCCACTCCAGCGCCCCTCTAACCACCAATCCATCCCCACGCTACGCTTTTCCGTTCCCGTTTCCAGCCCCATACGACTACCTCGTCTCCCTCCCTCCTTCCCACCCTCCCCTTCTCTCTCTCTCTCTCTCCTTTCTCCATGTGACCTAAATATCGACGAAGCTCTGAATATCGCCCCGTCGGCATGGAGAGTATTCGGACAAGGGGTGGACGATGAGGCGGTGATCGGGATCACTGCCATATGCGGCGGGGGCGAATGCGTGCGGACCTTAACGCGACAGTGATGGACGAATGAACAAGATGGGCTATTTTTTTTTTTAGAAAAAATCTTTGTGTTTGCTTGGAGAGAGCGTGGACAAACAGAAACTCAGTATGACGTTGAATGATTTGGAAAAAAAAGACATTTTATTTCTCCCCTTATTCTTCTGTCGTATAGACATCTCGATCCCCCTGATTACGAAGTGTAAATGACAAAATGGTTTTAATATACAGTTTATGCTTAATTATTTATTTGGAATCAATTATATATATATATATAACACAGCGTCAGGGGTGGCGACGAAAAACACAGGACACAGAGAAAAATAACACTCACAAGTTTTTCCTATGTCTATTAGAAAACCAAGAAAATGTCCCTTGTATATTAGCTTAATGTAATTTTTTTAATTTGAAAGATAGTCACCTTGGACAAAATTTTTGTGATTTTTTCATTGGCTGCCTTATGTGAGGTTTACAATTTTCAAAAGTTTAAAAAGGTTTAGGGAAAAATTATTGCATTTTGTGGCATAACGTGCTGGTGATGTCTCCCTACTGACTTCTCTCCTTGATTTTAGTTTCTTGGTATTATTGGTTATGAATTTTGCATTAACTGCATATTTATTTCAGAACAAAATTGCCTTACCTATGATCTAATGCACCCTCTCCCTCTTCAGTGGAAATTAGTAGTGGAAATAGTTCTCCAGACTGGTCAGACAATGTTTGTCAGAGGCTAAGATTTTTAGTGTATAGTAGGCGTGTCAAACTCAATTTAAAGTGTTAGCCATTTGGTTCCATTTGGCAAGGTTTGCATGGGCCACATTACATTAACATATTATAAAATTTATATTCTGAAGTGGGGATTCAGAAATATTGATAGGAGCACTATTTTCTTCATAACAATTTTTTTATATTTTCATATTGTTTAAGAGCATTGTGGGTGGGCCACAAAAAATGTCTTGGAGGCCATATGCAGCCATCGGGTTGGCAGTTTGACACCCCAGGCGTATTGAAAGAAAAATAAGATGATTAAAAGTAATTGTATATTCTTGGGCTTAAACATATTCAGTGCGAAAAGATTTCTAAAAATATTCTGCAGATGTGAAGGTTGTTTTGTTAAATTTATTTTTACATATTCTTAAATATTTTAGACATAATTTTGTTGCAATGGGGAAATAATTTTTCATCTATCAACAACATTTTTTCATTCCTTGAAATCAAGCCATGAAAACAGGTCACACACCCACTTTCTTAAAGATAATTGCAAAAGATAATGATACTTTACATGCCTTGGAATCAAGGCATACATAAGTCAGTGTGGTGAACAGGGTTTAACCTCGAGTTTAAAGCATCCGAGTTGAGTGTGTCACTGACATGTTATAGTGACTTTATACACTAAGTCAAACAAGGATATTCAAATATTGTTTGGCCTTATTCATTCATATTCTTTATTGACAGGATAAACCCTTTACTATACATATATATTGACAGAAAAGATATAGGTCTTCAACAATTCAACTTCTTAATTTTCTTTTTAATTTCACAAAATGAACAAAAAAAATCAATGTTCATATTTTATTTCCATCTCTTTGTAATTTGAACATAGGGAGATTATATGTGTAATTCCTCATAAGGTGAGGAAGATTTAACTACCTATCATTTCTTGTACATACTGTTGATACATGGTAACTTAGTAATTCTAATAACTGAATGCAGTTAATTTCATTTTTTATCAAACGAGAAAGAAAGATCAGTCCAGTGTGTTTCCTACACAAGGATAGTGTAGACATATTAATAGTGGACATTATGAAGTTGTAGTCAAACTCATAAGGTTTTCCAGAGTGTATATTAAATTTAATCGAAATCATACGTAGAAATTTATGTTGGATTTTTTCTATTATAGACTCGTGAGCCTTATAATGGGGGTTCCATATAATCGAATATACTCTAGTATGGGATGTACAAGTGAGCAATAAAGAATGTTAATTCATTGTATATCATTGAAATCTTTAGACAACCTCCACACAAACCCTAATGTTTTATATGCTCGTTATGTTATATTTTCGATATGATTTTGAAATTCCAAATTGGTATCAAATAAAATCCCTAAGTCTAAAACATTATTTATTCTGGAGAGTGGAGAATTACAAAGGGAACAATCAATAATTATAGGTGATTTAGTCTTATAAAATGAAATTATGCAACATTTATTCACATTTAAAGTCATGAGATTTTCATCACACCATTTACTAAGCATGTTCAAGCTGTCTTGCATTCTGGTGTAATTGTTAGGACCCCTTATGACATCAAATAATTTTATATCATCAGCATACAGCAAGTGATTGACCAAATTTAAATGATAACTAGTATCATTTACAAATATGTTAAACAATAATGGTCCCAAATGAGAACCCTGAGGTACCCCTGATGGTGCCTCAAAAGAATCTGAAGTCACACCATTGAGTTTGACTACTAACTTTCTACCTAGAAGATAACTTACAAACCAGTCTAAAAGGGGGCCATAAATGCCATAAGCCTTAAGTTTCAAATACAAAGTCCTATGATTAGCTTTATCAAAAGCCTTCTGAAAATCAGTATAAACTAAGTCCACTTGAAGTGAGTTATCAAGAGCTTTTCCAATGAAGTGCTGGTATACCAGTAAATTAGTAGTTGAAGGTCCAGGCAAAAATCCATGTTGTTTGTCCACAATAACTCTGTTTATAAAAGGCCTTATTTTATCAACAACAAGATTCTCAAAAACTATCACCAATACAGAATGAATAACAACAGGGCGATAGTTACATACATAATTTTTATTACCACTTTTATGAATAGGAACTATGTGCCCTAGCTTGAACAAGTCAGGATAGGTGCTATCACTTATGGATTTATTAAAAATTATGTACAATGGGTAAATGAGAGCTTCCCTAGAATTTTCCAGAAATACGGCCGGAATATTTTCAGGACCAGGCCCTTTAGTATTATCCAGTATAGCAAGTTTTCTAGAGATTTCTTTAGTTGAAAAATGTATAGTGCTTAAATCTATTGTGTCCTTAAAATTATACATAATCAGCATATTGACTGGGTTGAGTGTTATCATAAACTTGTGACAAAAAGGAAGCAAACAGATTTGCAATGTCCAAATAATTATCTGAGACTGTGTCACCATAAAACATCGCATTAGGCAGCTTATCTGATTTTTTGACGTTTTTAACATGAGCCCAGAATTTCTTAATATTATGTGGGATAGCTCTTTGAACCTGTAGCATGTAATCTGAATAAAATGAAAGAGATAATTGTTTACACTGACCTCTGATTTTGGAAAAGTTCCTATAATCATCGATAGCTCCTGTGGTTTTATAAATTTTATGAAGTATCTTCTTCTTCCGTATACAATCTATAAGTTTTGGTGAGAACCATTTTGGGAAGTTGCTACTTCTAATCTTTTTCAAGGGAGTATACATATCAATAACTTCATATAAAATTGAATAAAATATTTGGACAGCATTATTGGTATCTAAAAAGTATAAGATTCCAGCCCAATTGATTTTGTTTAGATAATTAATAACCCCTTCGTAATCGCAACATTTATAATCATATAATAGCAATGAATAGTCAATTGACTCAACAACTTTGGTAAGCTGCACATCACAACTGATTGCAGGGTGATAAGAATCGCATTTTAGTAATGGATAAACTTCCTGAGAAACATATATCACACTTTTTTGGGTAAATATTAGATCCAATATTTTGCCATGGGAATTATAAATATTGTTAACCTGACGGAAATGAACGTAGAATAGCGATTCAATCAAAGATCTAGTAATGGATGGAATATTTGAACATAAGGAATCACCACTGGAATCCAAGAAGTTCCAGTCAAGTATCTGAGGTAGGTTAAAGCCTCCTATGAGTATTACATCAGTATAGTTACTAGCTCCTAAAATATTTTCTATGAGTTCAGCATACTTCTTATATATGAAATCCGATGAATTTGGAGGGAAATAAATAGTGCCAATCAATAATTTAGATCGTGAAGTGCCAACAGAAACAAATAATGATTCAAGACCACAATCACATCTTATGACATTGCTCATGAATCTAGTTCTTACTGCTATCAATACCCCACCACCATTTGAGCTGTTATTGGCATTTCGATTATTTCTATAAATATTAAAATCTCGAAAACAAAGTTCTGCATTTGATATACTATTATTAAGCCAAGTTTCAGTTAACACTACAACATCATATTCACAGTTTAGCACAGATATTTTGAGGTCAGTTAATTTGGAGCAGACGCCTCTTTACATTTTGATAGTAGACAGAAATTTTAGTATGAACCAAGGCTATACTTAGTTTTTTGACTTCACGATCTTTGGGCATCCATAAAAGTACTTAATTGTAAGCTCCGTCTCACCACTACTTATTCTCTCTTCTAAGGTCTTACGAAGATCTCGCAAGTATTCCCTCTCAGCTTTTGTCTTCTTGGAAACAATCTTGATGTTGGTTGAATTCTTAGCCCGATGTAGATATAATTTCTTGGCCGAAGCCGGAGAATCTAGAATCACTTTAATTGGACGAATCCTTCCATTTTGTTGTATCCCCATATGAAAAGTACCAATATCACATGTAGGAACATTCGGGTCAATATCATGAATAATATTTTGTACTTTTCTCATGTCTTCGTCATTGGAATTGGTTTCATCACAGTTAAAGATAATCACATTCAAAGCACAATATTTTCTCTCGTTCATTTCAGCAATGAATGACTCCATGTTATGTTTGGCATCAAAATGAGGATTTAGTGAAGTATTGCTGGACAGCTGACGGATTTGCTCTTTAACTGACTCAACCTCATTCTTTAAACTAAGAATAAGTGATTTAAGTTCAGTAATAACAGCTGAACTATCTGCATTACTTGCTGAATCTTTCGGCATTGGTGCAGTTTTTTTGGATTACACTGATCGCAGAACCAATCCACGTCTAAGGCATTCACCAATAATTTGAAAGAGTTATTTGATAGTATAGAGCATTTTTTATGGATATTCTTTTCGCATTTACTACAAATAATAAACTGAGCGTTAGGAAGAACTTTATCGCTACACATGGTACAAGTCTCACTTTCCGCCATCTTAATTTTTCTTATGCATATTTGATGCAACACAAAACAAATAATAAATGTAGCAATGCTGCTTTAATATTTTGTCAGGTCGTAATGTTCCCAATTGCAAATAAACAGCATAAGAGTTGGCAAACCGATTGATAAAGGATTATTGCGGATAATGTTAAAGTTTGGAGCCAGTAAGTAGATCTCTCTATTGTGGTTTTAGACAGGTTTAGAGAGATGTTTCGGGTTTATGCCGGAGGGTGAATAAATGGATCCTTTATTTGTTTAGGTCCAAATAACATTTCAAGAAAAGGAGTTAAAAAATATTTGTTTCATATCTTACAATGCAGCATAAAACAAGCTAATGTTTAGAATCAGTCACGGTGAGATTGGTTGGCCTGTTTTCTTGTAATTATGGCCACTTGAGTGGCCATAATTTTTATTCCGGTAGTGGTGACCCAGCATGTTTTTGGGTATCCACCTTGTTCTTTGTTCACTCTGACAGTTGGCATAAAAGTTTTAAATAGACCATGTGAGAAGTGACTGTAGTTTGTGGGTTAAGGAAATTGTGATCCACAGAAGATCTGTTTAGTGGGGAATCTGATTAATAAGTGTTGCTTAAAAGGCCTTCCCTATTATAGACCTGAATATATATGATACATTTCCTCTGCAGGGTTCGATCCAATTGTCCTCGGTTGCTGATCAACCGAGAGAAGTGTGGCCAGCGAGACTGGGTGATGCAACTTGTAGGAATAGGTGCCGGCATGGACTTTGACTCTGCTGATAACACCCGTGATGTCGCATGGATTGGTGACTGTGATGATGGCTGTCAAATGTTGGCGAAAAAACTAGGATGGGAGGTAGCATACCCTTCATGTTTCTTTCCATGCTTCTTTTTGTTGACCTTCCGGATTAAATTTCATTTATTTTATTTAAGGAAAAGTAAACCACACACAGTCATATTTGCCATTTTAAAGTGGTTCATTTAACATCAAACAAATAAAGATGCATGCATTCAAACGTCAACAAAACTAACCGTTATAACAAGCAACAAATTGAAAGAGCAAGGTGAGTACATTTAATTGAAAGGAAAGTGAAAATGGATCTGTGTGTCATGAGTGGGAGTGAATTTACTTAATTGAGGGAGGTGAGACGAAAGAAAAGTGAGCATTTAACCTTTAAACGCCTAGCGTGCCAGAAAAATCCCTTTAAATGTTTTCGCTCAGTGCCGTGCGTGCCTAAAACAT
>WURS02042364.1:0-11218 GCA_011762765.2 Rhinocypha anisoptera | reverse complement strand
TCTTTGAAATTTAAAAACGCTTTAACTAATATTTAAAGGAAATCCTACCAATCGTAGTGTACGTACTTAGATAGGAATCGGTCGTAGAAATCCCCGCGATCACTAATCCCTTCTACTTTTTGTCGAGCCAATATATGTACAGGTGATGTTACAATCACAGGTTCCTTCCTTTCTAGGTGTATCTTAGTCAGAATCCAATTGTAGTGGGATAGGTAAGCCCATCCTTTTTGATCTCGGGATTGGGTCTCTCGACCATCCATTACGACGACCTCTAATAAGTCACAACGAACGTATCGCCTTATGCGAAGTTAAGTGGTGGGGTAGGACTCGCGGTTAAGTGCAGACCTCTCCTTCCTTCATTCACGAAGCTTGACCTTATTATGATTAGACAATACGCCAACCTTGAACCCTTACGCCTGCTCCTCCTTCGACATAATGGAGTGCCGTCGAGAGTCTGAAAGGGGGGGGGAATATCAATTGGGGGCGGCTCGGTGCCATCTATGGGACTTATTTCCATTGATTGAAGCACTGGGTGCGAAAGACGGTTTGAGAGGCGTCGAGATATACGAGCTCAGGAGGGGTGCGGCGACGATATTTCGAGGTCGATTATGTAGATGGCGCGCTGCAGACTCGCTTCCAATGCGCACGCGCTGGAGGAAAATGGGTCGGGTAAATCGGATAATGATAACAGGAAAACGACTATCTGAGAGGAGGTTGACTAATGTGACTTGTATGGAAATGAAATTGTGGGTGTTTATTCCTAAAAACCGGGCAGCAGTTGAACATTTAAAAAGAATATGCGAAGCGGGGGATTTCAGCATCGTAACTTCGCGCTCGCAACAATTTCGCAGCTATCCCGGAATCGTTAGGAAACAAAAATGTTTGAACTTACGCAACGGTTCATTTTCCAGCGTTGATTTGTCATTACTTTCCCTCATGCGATGATATCCAATTTTCACGATTCAATGTCGACCCTTACTACTGCACTCTAAAATCAGTAGTGAATCAGATTCGCGATGATTTTTTTTACACTCTGTAAAGTATTAGCTTCTACGAACATATTCATGTCAAGACTTGTAGCATTTAATAAAAGAGGTAAATTTGATCATGTATTAAACAAGATTAATGTTTTCTCTGAGACCAGAAACAGGGAACAGTGCCACACGATCACAATCCCGATAACCTATAATGTAAGATCTCAAGGACAAATACGTACAAAAAATCATTCTTGATAAGTGCCTCTTCGTTCTGGAACTCCTTGCCAATCAAAATTTAGAAATTGCAAACCGTGAATTCATTCAAAATTGAAATTTATCAAACTTTAATGGAAATATATCATTGTATTGCTTTGTAAATGTAATATAAAAAAGCTGTCACAAAATATTGTAAATCAGTGAAATTTATAAAGTTGTTATACCTGCATTGTATCTTGCTTGCATACTGCTTTGCTTTGAATGTATATATTTTTCATTTGTACAAATTGTAATATTCACATTTTCTTCCCTTAGGGGATCTATCCCAGGGCGTTTAATAAATTAATTCATTCATTATTTATATGCTAACTTCATACGGAATTTTACCTTCTTGTTATTATTCACATTCATAATTTCACACCTACACTGAACTACAGCTATTATTTATTATGACTTTACATTGAGAACCAAGCAACGTATTAGTATATATTATTGAATATTATATTAGTTTAATATATTACTTAAATAACCTATTATATGGTGGAAAACCTTCGTCGGCACGTCTGTCTCCTATTAAGTATTTTATTCGATTTTGTAGCAAAGAGAAACAGATGCGGCAAGTAATCAAATGACGCTGTGATGTGGAGGCTTTTGATTTGCTTTTATTCATATTACTAGACGGAGAAACCCCCCAGTATAATACAAATGCGATAACGCACAATAACTGCAAGAAGAGAAAGCAAAGAATTTCTCGTTGAGGCGTCTTTTCCAGGGACGAGGCGAGGGCATAATGAAATTCCTTTTTCTAACAGGTGGGTTTTTTCGTAATTATTTGGGGGAAAAAATTTAAAGGTCAAAGGGATTTAATTATCTAGCCTATCATGTGAATAAAAGTGTTAACAATCAATATGGTGTTAACTTATTAAGTGCGAAAAGGCATGGATTAACATTCCAAATGCATCCAGTAATTAATTGAAATATAAAATAGAACAGAAGTCAGATATATAGTATTTCAGAAATAATGATGTATAAATACATTAATTCTTGGTTAATAAAAACAATTTTTTTCCTACATATGTAAACTAATTGAATAAATTAATTTAAATACCATCAAAGACGATATAATCAAAGAAGGTATATAATCAAAGACGTATGTAGAAAATAGAAATATCTAAGGTGAATTAGGATAAAGTATAGGGAACAGTGATGCTCTATACGTAAATATATTGTAGTAAAAGCAGAAAAAGGTTATTTATGTATATGAATACTAGCCAAGATTTAATAGGGAATTAAAAGCACATAAAACAACGTAATACGGAATAATGATAAATAAAATAAAATAGGGAATAGTGAATCACTTGTAAATTGAAAAAAATTATCCCAAAGGTACCTGAATATTACGATACCAACAATGTATTTATAAGAGTAGGTAAAATCGGTTAAAATGCGGATGGATTTAACATTATTGTTACACACAGATTATATTGAAATTCGATAAATTTTCAACATCTACTTTGGTAATTTTTCTTCACTTGCCATTCAAATATATTACACTACTGAACGGTTATGAAGTTTTTGTTATTTAGGATCAGAGGTAATTAATAACTTCTAATAGTGAGTTATGCCAATCGTTACCAAAGCAATATAAGAAAAAATGTATCAAAATATCTTTTAATCACTTACGCTCCTATAAGCTTAGATAGACAAATAACAAGCAAAACATTTAGATTTTTAATTTTGAAGTATTATACTGGAAAAATTTATCATTGGCAAAATAATAAAACTACGATCATAATATTTTTTACCATGGCCCATTCATTTTTATTTTTCGAGGACGTGCTTTTATTACCATGGGAACAATTAAATTATCTACATTATAAGTATGTAAAGATGTGATAGAAGGAAGCCTGAAAAAGGTTTATTTGACGTAGAAATACTTTGGAGTTATTAACGCAAACATTTTTGTGATCATCATTCACTACAATATTATTTTAAGAGCGCAATATTACCGAGAAAAAACATCACTCGACCCTGAGGTAGTGGATGTTCACTGCCCTTTGGAATTGTGACATCTGAGCCAATGGGGCACTGTACCAAGCTGGTGATAAATTAGTATGGGTAAGTAGAAATGGCATTACGCACCTTCGAATGAAAGGATTCTATTCAGACACACGTACGGAGCGTGGTAGTGAGAGACGCATCACCACAGGGAGGAATGTTACATCTTAAAATTTTTCTGCGCTCGAAGAATGTTTTCGTGGTGCTCACGCGCAAGTGTGCAGTAACAGTTCCCACGCTTATGACGACTACCTATAAAGGTCATGCCTTGTTCACACGCCACCACGAAGTCTTAAGAACTCCATTGTAACTCTTTCCTGCAATACGGAGCTGGAATATTTAATTTCCTACGCTATTTTACCGCTACTCTCGAGAATTTCCAAGAACCTGGCGCAAGTAGGCTATCTAGGCTAAAAATCAAAACCAAACTGCGCGTTTAAAGCTCCTTATTAAACATAAATACGATAAGCGAAACACATTCTGGAATTTTAAAAATGAATAAACTTTCTGCACATAAAGATGTTTTTTCCATGTCTTACGTAACTTCGAATTCCGTCAGTCGTCACTAGGAATTGATATTTTCCACACCGTGGTGCCCTGACGCGCTGAGTCAGTGAGTGAATATGCAAAGCGCCGAGTTGTAGGCGATCAAGAAACGATATTAAAAGGGAGAGTTTATTCTATAGGACAAAAAATGCTACACAGATTTTAACCAACGTAGAGTAGAGAAAGATCAAGTTGAGAATGGATAAAGAATATTTAGGACGGTTGAAAGTAATACGATTGCGATGCATAATTATATTGCTTTCTAACATAATTACAATTATTCGGAATCATGAAAGTATATGACAGTGAAAAAAAATTTGACTCTGTATTCATTCAAATATCATGACAAAGAGATTTGTATCCTAAATTCAGCCTAGAGGACACCTAAACATAATATTAGCAAGAGGAATGAATTCTAAAGACAATTTATATTAATATAATACGCATTATTCTTTGTTCATATATTTTCAAACGAACAACATCTTACTAGATATACTGACCGAAGTGTATTCTCCTATATACTCAGGATAGTATAATTTAATGATTTGATGACAAGTTATTTAAATTTTTTTTTGAAAAACGGCAAAAAAAACCTTGAAACTTACGTACTGGTAAATTTCAGAAATTTACGTACATTTATCACCAGAAATAACCTATTTTAACGAGACCGATTGTAATAATCAGATCGTCATAAAATATTTAATAAAATAAACAAAAGTGATGTCACACTCATTTTTGTGTTGTTTAGGGTCCCAATTAACCGAGTATTGTCTGATCCTATAAATTATTATGAAATCTTACAAGCAATAAGTAGTATGGACCAACGAATAAGTTGAGTGAATACGTTGATTTTGAATGCACGCTAGGAAGAGACAACTGAACATATTTTTATTGATGCATACTTATAGCAGGGACATCATAGTTGGTGAAAACTGTATTGGAAAGGTGATTAAGTAGAGAAATATAGGATACAGTCTATAGATAACGACAGCACATTAATCAGTACCTGGTATTTCACGTTGAGTTTAATCCTTGCCTTGAGCTGGAAAGCAATTCTCCTCTGACAGGTTTTCTCTGCCCCGTACAGTATTTAGAACTCTGTTATACAATTAAAAATTTAAAAAATAAGGCACAATAGAAAGTTAGGAAAGGTTGTTTATAAGGTTCGAATGTATTTTGAATATCGTATCTGACAATTGAAGCTTACCTATTTATTACCTACGAAGGAACATCTTTGTAGGAATATTTTAGTAATTGGTGGAGATTTCACTCTTCCTTCCTTAGATTGGAACACCTACAAATTTATAGCGGGAGGGAAAGACAAGGCTCTCCTACATGTTTTACGTCACAATCGTTACACCATCTAGTACTAACACCCACGAGAGGAAATAATATACTCAATTTATTAGCAACTAATTTATTCTAAGACTTTATAAAGGTTGAAACAATTGAAGAACTTAGTGACGATAGGATAGCGCAAGTTAAATTATATATGATTATTGAAAAAAAAGAGAAGCTGAAAAGGAAGATATACTTGTTTGACAGATTCGATCATGATGGATTACAGCGTGGGTTGAGCCAATCTTTCGAATACTTCCAGGAAAGTAGTATTAATAAAAAAATTGAAAGTGTATGGAGTTCCTTTCTCGCCGTCGCGCGGTCTGCGATCTATCGTATGAATATATACTCAGTAAAATGAAAAGAGACAGGATGGAACCTAGATGCTACAACGAGGAAGTACGTGAATCATTAAAACACCAGATGGCATGTTATGCGAAAATGAAGAGAGTAAGTAAGTATGAATCTCATAATGTACGGTAAGAAATAATGGAAAAATAGAGAACAGAAGAAGGGCTTTCTACAAAAACATGTCGCTAACCGAGTTTAAAAACAAAATATGAAGTGAATATTTAGAGAATAACCATAAAGCATTTTAGTCTTATGTCAGAGAGATTCACTGGAAAAGGTCGACAGTGCACTCGCTAAATAATAACGAAGAAATAATTACCAGCAGTTTAGACAAAGTGATCACATTAGATTCCTATTTTAATGGCGTCTTCAATAACCCAACGAATGAACCACCCGATCGATTCAATGAGCCGATGCCTAAAATTGTATTATCTGTTCTCGGAATCCAACGCCAGCTTGAGGGAATCTGTCCAAACAAATCTCCAGGATTAGATCAAACCCCGACCCACATAGAGAAATTAATGGCACTGGAAATAGCTCCTGATTTGGAAATAATTTTTAATAAGTCCCTTAATGGTGGTTCGGCTCCCAAAGACTAATGTCACTCCCATATTTATAAAAGGAGAACGAAAAGACTCTAGTAATTACCGACCCATCTCCTTAACATCCACCCACTGCAAAATTCTCGAGGACACCAACGTAAGTTCAATCATGAGGTACCTCGACTCTCAGAGTTCAATCAACAAAAACCAATATGGATTCCGTAAAGATAGATCTTGTGAGACCCAACTGGCCCTTTTCGTTCAGTAAATCTTAGTCTCGGGAGAAAATAATGTTCAAGTCGACGCTATATTTCTAGATAAAAAAAAAACATTCGACAAATTTCCTCATAGGAAATTACTCCTAAAGTTAGAAAGCTAGGGTGTAGATAAGAATGCCGTAAGCTGGATAAATGGATTTCTAACAGGTCGAGAGCAGATGGTCGTCATAGACGATGTGTCGTCCGAAGAGTAACTGTCTCATCTGGTGTGCCCCAAGGAAGCGTTATCCGTCCCATATTGTTTCTACTATATATTAACGACATTAATACGGTGGTCAACAGTAAACTTTGCCTCTTGACTGATGATGCAGTAGTTTATCCTCACTGCAGATAGGGACATCTGCAATGAGGCAGATGCGGATTCATTGACGAAGGACCTGAATTCGATTTAAAAAAGGGTATGAGGTATGGGAGTTAGAATTAAATTTAAAAAAGTCAATGACGATGAACTTTGGGAAGATTTAAACTACACCCGAAAACTTTTTCAGCGTTAAGGAAACAAATGTAATTAACTTAAAAGTTTACGAAATATTTACGTGTAACGATAACGAAAGATTTGTCGTGGGGTAAAAATGTTCGGAAAATTTGTGGAATGGAAAATACAATGTTAAGATTCACAATACGGGTACTAGGGAAATGTAATGAGATGGTATAGGTGCGCAGTTACTTTTCATTGATCAAGCCTCATCTGAAATACGCGTCCAGTGTGTGGGACCCTAATGAGGCAGGACTGGTTTTGGAGTTAGATCGAGCGCAGCGTAGAGAAGCTAGATTCATGAAAGGTTGTTAAGACCAACGTAGCAGTGTAAAAAACCTTATGAGCCTAGATCTAAGTACAGGTTAAATTTATTTTACAGATTTCAGGAAAATCACTTTAGCGAAGAGACCAAAAATATTTAACGAGCCCCGACATTCTACGGTAGATCAGATCACGAACATAGACCCGAAGAAATAGATTGTCGAACAGAAAAGTATAAAATGTAGTTTTATCCACTCACAGTTAGAGACCAAAATAAATATGACCACAGACTTAGAGATAATAGTTAGGGTAACTAGTGTGTATATGTATAATATCTTGCATGTTTTTAATTAAATGTTAATTGGGCTTTTTCCCTCCTGACATGTATTTTCTTTTATCGATGAAATTTTTGCATGGAAGTAGTTTTTCTCCATGTGCATTAGATCTAATATGTTCATGTGGGAATGCATGCCTGGTGATGGCTCACTCACCCCCTGCCGCACACCCTCTGCGGCGGATTGCAGGGCATCACGTAGACGTACCTCTTCGTTTTCTCTATAAAATGCTGATCGAATATTAAAGGATGAAAGTTTTTTACCAAACGGATATTAATATGGCTAAAATTATACTTCATTCAGAAAAAAGTAAATATTGAAAGCATTAAAATATCTTGAGATTTATCTAGCTTAAATACGGAGTTAAGGAGAATTTCCTACAATAATCGCTTCTACTCAACCACTTTTTTGATCAAATCTATGATTCAGTAAAAAGCTTTATCAAAATATGCCGGATTTAGTAATGCTAATACTATGTTGAAACCAGTGCTTCAATTAATATATTATATCTTATATTTGTCTAAATAATAGCATTAACCATATAGTTAAATCTTTATTTTCATTTTTAAATAACAATAGCCAAATTTAGGCAAATATGTCCCCTGTCAAATTTTATTATATTCCTTTAGCGGCCGAATATAGTAAAACCTTTATTTTGAATTTGGAAAACAATACAAAGCTATGATAATTTATTTTTGTTTTAAGTTCTAAATTAATTGGACCCTGAGTTATTCCCATTCCATCTACGAACATAAATGTACATTACAGTCGTATCTAATTGCATTCAACTCAAAGTAAAAATGAGTCTTTTCTCCTAGTGATCATGAAAAATGTGTCCAGCACTTTTGACCATTTTTCCAACAAATTATACAATTAATTCATCAAAAAACGAAAAATCCATGAAATTTTTTAGAAGTCTGTGTATTGTTATAATTTTTTTCTTTTTCATTTGGTTTTCCTTGCGACGCGTCGTCTTTATTATTTTCATTAAATCGCGTACCGAAAACGAGATACCTCAAACTGTCTACGATTCTAAATTGCATAGTAAAACACTCGGCTATCCGGTACAGATTCGTCAATATTTCAAACCATTTTGAGTGTACGCTGTCAAAAATCACCTATTTCACAAAACATTTGATCATTTTTCAACATAATATATAATTAAATCATCAAAAAACGGCAAACGTGTGCAATAGGGCTTTTAAAATTTTAAATTAAAATCTTCATAATCTTTAAAACTAAATAACTGTATTCACACTGAGCTCTACAAAAACGTTATTAAACATGTGCGGTAGCCTTTATCATCAATGCGTGTCGAAATTCCCTATTAACAGAATATTCACGTAAGAAATTGCTCGCGATAATACGTATCGTGACGAAGGGGAAAAAATATTTTCGTAAAAGTTCACGAAAACTGAATGATCCCCCGAGCACTTATTCAATTTCTCAGTGATCCTTGGCCACCCAAGAAGATATCCAATCAAAATTTTCTCACACTAAAAGGTTGTTGAAAAAAAAATGGACCTCACTTACCGAGAAAAATTCTTAAATAACAGACCGCTCGCGGAAAAATTCACCGGCGAATTTCCATGCGGGGAGGTCGCGCCGGTAAGGCGGGAATGAGAGCAATGGGCGTGCTTGCCATAAAAACAATGAGTTCTCCGTGTGCACAGGGGGTTGGAGAGAGAGAGTGTGTGTGTATGTGTGTGTGTAGGATGGAGGGAGGGAAGGAGGAAGAGGCACTGGGGAGAGAGGGCGTGGTCGGGCGGGTGAGATGGATGTGTGCTGGGCGGTCCATTTTTTCCTCAAGAATGTGTAAGGGTAAAAGGACCGGGTGATTTTTAATAGTTTCGAGAAAGGTTTTTAAGACCTCGCTGCAAGGAGTTCGGGTCAGGGAATGCACCGCGGAGGATGAGCACCACAGAAGTCGAACATTGAAGGAACTCTGTTGGGGCGATGGTCTGAATACCTGTAGTAGGACAAATGACATGCTAAGATAGACTATCTAACGGATGCGTATGAAAAATCATTTTTTTCCAAGCACAATCAGAGACCGAGAAATATATGACCACAAGATATGAGGTAATAGTTTTGGTAGCTAGTGTATATATGTATATTATATTGTATTTATTTTGCATGGTTAATAAAAATTAAATGTTGATACAGTTCCCGCATAAGCTGTAGTTTTATTTTTGTCACTGAAACTTTTGCATGTAAGTATTTTCTCTCCATGTGAATTTATAGCTAATACGTATTTGGATGTGGAAATTCATTCCTGGTGACGGCTCACTCACCCCCTGCCACACGTCCCCTTTAAGCGGCTTGCAGGGCATTGCGTAGGCGTAGACATAGCCGACAGACCGATTTCACTCGCATATTGGGAAGGAATGGAAGAAGTTTAGCTATCGTTATTTCGTGAAACAAGGATGAAAATGAAACATTTTATCGGTTTTCCACCAGCGTCCAACCAACCAGCGTTTGGTCTTAATTGTTGACTGCAGATCTCACGTCGCTCGAAGCCACAAATTGCGTGCTGTTTTAAAGGTTGAGAAAAGGGAAGTTCAGTTCCTTCACCTCGGTGTCGTAGGGTTTATCGGAGAGTTATTACATCCACAATGAAGATTGGTCGTTAGGTAAACTATAAACACTTTAGGAAAGCATCGCCAAGTTTTTAAACCTAGACCTTGCGCACAATCAATACTTCAGGTCATTACGTTTTAAACGTGTCACCTTGTCAATACGATGTACTAAGAATTACTTGGTTATTTCGTTCACACCATACATGATTTTCCACAGCCGAATCGGGATATTCCAAAATATATCTTTTACAGGAACGGAGGAACATTGAGGTCTTTTAAACATTTCAACGTTTTTTATTCTACTTCAGTTAAAATAAAAGTAAAACAAAAAAAAGAAGAAAATTTGAGCTACTAATCGGCGAATGTGAACGACGGAGTAATATTGCTTTGACTAACACATTGCGCTGTCATTTTGTGCCCACGTAGTTTGCTGAAAATTGCCTCAATAAATTCCAACGAATGCGAGGTGAGTTCATTAATTTATTCCATTATTTTTTTACAAACGGTTGTTTGCCGTTTAAAATTCATCATCAACAAGTTTGCTTCTGTCATTGAGGAAATTTTTCGAACACATACGGACTACTCATTTCTTGTCACTTAAAAAATTATAAAATTTTAAAGAAATGGTATCGATAGAGATTTAAGGTTCGATGAATTTCAGAAAAAAATAATAAGTGTTCTTGTTATTAAACCGGCGAAAAAAATCAGGAAACTGATGAGAATGACGAGGGTCAAGGTTCGTGGCGATGTCGTGCATAGGAGAAGGGAGCTGACTGTCACATTCAGATTCAATAACGGCCCACATGATGAATTGCAATGACCGATCAAGAGGCTCGAGCGATTTATTGTCATTTTGGGGCCGAATTTCTGCCAGAAACGATCTAGTTAGGATCGTTTTACCAGTTCCTCCTGGCGCATCTAAGAAGAAGATTTCTCCAACCCCGTTATTGACAGTTTGCCTCACTAAGCGGTAAATGGCCTTGTGCTCAAACGTTGGATTAGGAAAATTTGATTGCACTTATGACAAGAGATCAGCAATGTTGTAACTGTGTTCACGACACAATTATACATCCACGGATACAGCAGTAGATGGATACGGAGATGGCATTCCCAATTAATTTAGAACTGATCGCGATTTCTAAAGACAAATCTTCAATCATTATCAACGCCTCTTTGTAGATTCTTCTTCTTCTTCCTTGGCGCTACAGCCCAATTCGGGCCTTGGCCGCCTCCAACTTTTCCTGTCACTAGCCGCGTCC
>WURS02042343.1:0-11218 GCA_011762765.2 Rhinocypha anisoptera | reverse complement strand
TCTCTCTCTCTCTCTCTCTCTCTCTCTCTCTCTCTCTCTCTCTCTCTCTCTCTCTCTCTCTCTCTCTCTCTCTTCCGCCCTCTCTCCTTCCCCCTCTCTCTCTCTTTCTGAAAATGTTTTGTACTTACACTGTTAAAAATATTGTCCAGTTATAAGCCAACATTAAGCACGTTTCTGTTTATAACTCGACAAGTCTTTGAAATAGACTTTCAATTTAAACATGAAAGTTTATAAGCAGACATTTTGAAAAATCAAAGCTTATAAGCTGACTTTTTTAAAAATTGTAGAGTTATAAGCCAACTTTTCTTAAATTGTCACCTTATAGGCTGGTATTTTTGAAATTGTAAGGTTATAACCAGAAACGTGTTCAAAGTCAGGTTATTATTTTTAACAGTGCAGTAACACAAATCAGTGTGTATGAGCAAGTTCTCTAACGAAAATGCTGGTTAAGTTTAGAGTCATATACTTTAGACTGAATTCATTCTCTTTTTTCTTCTTTTTTGGCTCATTCTCTATTCCACTGATTTAAATTTTAAACTTTTTTTATTATTTTTAAAAATGATTTTATATTATATTTTATTATTTTGTTCAATTTTTGCCAATAATTTTTTTGTAACTTTTTTATTTTATAACAATTTTTTATTAATACTTTTTTAAATTTTAAAAATTATTATTATTATTATTTTAATTTCATAAATTAAATATGCTTTATAACTAAAAAATAATTAACTTTTTGGTAAATTCCGGTTCGATTAAACAATTAAATAAATATAATTTGTAGTAATATAAATCTTTAAATATATATGAATAGTATATATTCTATAGAATAAGTGAGAAAGAAAATATGTCAAAATAATACAAAAATTTAGGTTTTAGAGCTAAGACAGTTTGTTAAGGATCTAAATTAAAATCTTCAAAGTTTATTTGATTTGTTACGCCATCTATTGTTTTTGACGAGAGTTAAAAAAACGTTAACAAAGCAGCAAACGTAACAGAAAATTGATCTTCAAATCTTTTTATATAATTCTAACATTAAACCGAATATGCATAAATCTAGTTTTTCGGAAAACTTTCTTGTCAAAAGCAATGTAATTTCTATGAAAGAAACATTTCTATCCCAACTCTAATCCAATTTATTAAGATGTAACAAGATGTGTAAATTAAGGACATTAACTCTTGACATTATATAATATTTTTTACAAGAGGAAAAGCGCTTTAGCTTTAGAATTCGAATCACAGCACTGAAAGTTAAATTCGAATCGGTAAAGAATTCGAATCACAACAATGGATTCGAATCGGTTAAGCACAGTGGAAGTAGCGTAACTCTCATAGTACAAAATTGAGGATGGCACAATACCAAAAAAAAATGACTGAACATTAAACATAGAACATATGACATAGAACAGAGAAAACCACGACCATATTATTCATTAATATATAGGAGATAACACTTTTCTGTTACAACAAACGAGTAGCAATGATCGTCTTTCCATCTGATCCTTCCGTGATTGAAGTAACTATTCCTTTTAAGAACCAACTTCCCTTCTGTGAATCCACATCCTTCTTCTGACACTGAAGCGGCGATCCAAGATTCACGACAAAATCTTTTGTAAACACACAAAAACTGGTTTCATTTTGAACAAGTTGATAATCCTGACACTGGTTGCCATCAAACGGTTCTATCCTGAAATTAGACCACTGAAGAACGTTGTTTCCCTTCAAATCACTTCTTAGCGATAACACTCGACAGTTTATGGTTTCCTCATTTGGATTCGAAGTCTCCACGCAAATCTTGTTCCACTTGACAGATGTTTTCCAAACGGATAATTGATTAATTTTACGTCGGAAGATAACCACGGCCAAATTATTTTGCTTGGTTATCTCCAATACCTTAAAGAAAAGAATAGATTAAACTACACTGCTAAAAATACTGTCTGGTTATAACCTTAGAAACCTTACAATTTCAAAAATGCCAGCTTATAAAGTGACAATTTAAGAAAAGTTAGCTTAAAACTCTACAATTTAAAAAAAGTTAGCTTATAAGCGTTGATTTTCTTAAATATCCGCTTATAAACATACATTTTAAAATTGAAAGTCTATGACAAAGACTTGTCGAGTTATAACCAGAAACGTGTTCAATGTCAGACAGTATTTTTAACAGTGTACAAATAGTTAAAACCATTTTTAAATTACCTCCGAGACATTGATCGTTCTTTGCAATTCCCCATAACCGTTGAATGAAAAACGGAATTCCCATGAAGAAACTTGGTTCTTAAAGCATTCTCCTGCGGTTACCAAAGTTTGTTCATTGATAAAAACCCCTTCACAATGCGGAACCCAGCTACTATTGAATGATTTTCTATATATCACACTATGCCAAGGATACTTTCCCAAGGGAATGTTATCTGATCCAGAATCCGATAAAGATTGAACTAACTCGGTTCCACAGTCATGTTCGGCTTGCCATCGAATCCAGTTAGAATACTTCCGAACGTCTTCAAACGCGGCAAACGAATTTCCATTTTCTTTAGCCGAAAAGGTATATCCCGAAAAAATACCATAGAGATGCATTCGTTTCATGTCAACATTGCTAGGACATAACATTGGTGCGCCATAGTCTCTGGATATCGCATGAAGTGATGCGGAATATAGTTTTGAACAAAGTTTATAATAATATTCAGGTTCATCTTCATTTTTTCCACAAACTAGTGGAAAACTGTAAACTAAAAAAATCAAATTAAAATTTAAACAAAAAATTAAAATTATCTTGAGTCAATATGACAGACCTGCCGGATAGCAGATTCCTAGATCTTGCATAACCTCCGTTGGAAAGATTCTCATTTGAAGAATAGAAGATGTCGGGTAGCGCCATGGCCACATGGCGTTTCTATAACCTATGCTAACACATTGCTCTCTTGATGGCGATTCAATACTTGCCCAAGGTGAAGGCAAACATATTGGGTTCCAAAAGTTGGCTAAATTGGCTTTGTAATTTCTATGTTCGGTAATTGGTTGGCGAAGTTTGATCAACGCTAGTTTTCCGTAGCTTTTTTGTTGGAGACGTGAATAAATAATGAACTGGATATAATAATCAAAGTATAGATTATTTTTGTTATTACTATTATTATTATCATAATTGCTATTTTTATTATCATTGTTGCTATTATTATTATTATTATTTTGTTAAACGAATTTTGTCAAATTTATAATGTTCTTCTTATTATTATTAGTTTTTTATTCTATTTGAATACTCAAATATTGTAAATAATTAATCCAATTATACTGCTTCATATTCCTACATAGTAAGAGCTAGCGGTGTTTAATAAAGATTATTACTCAAAAAATAGTAGTATAAATTAGAGTTTTCATGCTACAATGGCCCGTATTCATCTGTCTATCTAAAGGTCCACTTTTGTTAGAACCTAAAAGAATAGTTAATCTCAACAATATCTTCAACAATATTTTAATTTAATTAGAACACTCTGTATCAATTAACTTCAATAAAAATTTTCAAAGTTAAGTTGTTAAAGAACAACTGATGAATATTCATGATCTATAATGAAATCTCTCTATTCTACTCAATCATCATACCTTTTCAATTTTGATTTCCATTTCTTCTTGTTTTCCAAACATGAAAACAACTCCAAATTCTTCAGGTTCTCGCTGTACACTCATATTAAAATAATATCGATAATATGAATAATTATACAAATTTTGCTGGAAGGCACACTCGGTTGCGGTAACTAGCCACTGCTCACTAATGGCACTGGCACTACACACAACTTCCCCTTTGCCACCAGAGTCATAGTGAACTAGCAAAGCACTCCAAGAGTTTTCCTTGAGGTTGCCTTCAAGTTCTTCTGTCATTCCGTACCTTGAAAAATACATCATACTATCAGTATGCTTTGTCTCTTCGGGTTTTTTAAAGTTCACTGCTAAACTCGCCACACCATCGCATTGCGGAAGAGGTTTCACGGTGTTTAGTGTTAGCTTTTGAATTAAATCGCTTTGATTGCCATGCTTTACTGGAATTGAAATTTCAGCCGGTTTTCGGCTTCTTAAAACCGCTTCCTCGTAAGATAATTGAAGTGCACGAACATAAGCAAAATAACTGCTATGAGATATGTTTTGCTGAATGCCTAAAGAAAGAGAGCTAAAAGTTAAAGAAAAATATTTTCGATTCAGACCTCTGACTTACCAGAATGCTGTGCATTACTAGTTTCCGAATTCATTTCAACCAGTGAAAAATTCCAACAATGAATTCCAACAATGCTGCAAAGCAGTACAAAAGTCAGCGTCATCTCAAGTCGAAACATTGTGTTAGAAATTATTCAGATTAGCAACAAACAACCAAAATAATAGTAGTATGCTATAAACCACACTCAATGGAAGTCAATGATCTTATGAAGAAGTTGGCGAGGTTAAACGTGTTGGTAGATATTGACCTTGCGGTCAATACTCTCTGACCTCTCTTGGGTCGCATTCAGTACAAGTGGTTTTGCAAGAATTTCTCTCAAATATTGACCTATCCAGTGCTTTGAACTATTTTTACTGTTTAATCAAGCTATCTTGTTTTCAAAATAGACTTGACCTTTAAGTTTTGGACGTGGCCATAAACATTTTTTTGGTCATTGTCCTTGTCGTCATCATATGACAAATGGCCAACTTATCTTTGTGGTAAAGTATACTTATAGGTAGCATACTATATTATCGCCATCTGTTTTCCAAGTTTAAAACATTTCAAAAAGTGAAGCTTAAGAAAGTTTTAATAAATGTTGGCCTCGTCTTTAATTTTTTCTTTGAATTTCTGCTTAAAGGAAGATTTGACTATTTTATCGGTATTTAATTGTGTTGATTTGCAAATTGCAACTCTTTGTTTTGGTTGTAATTCAATTGCGCTTATTGTTTACTAATTTAATAATATAATAAAATAATTCTCTAAAAACTAGTTCTAATTAAATATTTTGATGTATGATAAAAGAAAATTGATGGTTTCCAAAGCAATGAGAATTAACTTGAATGTTTAATGTTTAACTTTGCGTGGTCTCTCTCTCTCTCTCTCTCTCTCATCTTGATTTATCTTGAGTGTTGATTAAGCATCACACATATACACACATGCCAATGTAGGGGTAGATCAGAAGAAATGCAATAGTAGAACTTTGCTCATTCACCTTCCAATATTTTGCTACAGTATGCATATATAATCCTCACACATCTATCATAAATCTAAAGCTTGCTAACCAAAGCAGATTTACAGCATCCAAATAATGTAAATCAAAGAGAAAATAAATATGCATATATATGGTGTGATGATGATTTTCCACCAATTATCTATAGTTTGAATCTTGTGTGGGTTATAAAGTGCCAGTGTGTAAAGCATATAAAGTACCAAAGCACTTGGTTAAGCGTCTTTTTTTGAATATTATTATTGTTTTAGTTTTTTAGTGCTATTTAGAATTTTAATTCGCAATGTCGAAATTCACTTTGGCGTTGGCCATTGTGATTCTTGGAATCATGGCTGGAACGCCTAAGTTGGCTTTGGCTGAGATGAACCTAGGTTCGATGAGAAATAGTTCTACGGCGACAACTCCGAAACCGATTGTGGATGTGGGTAAGCTTTTGAATTGCACTGTTGAAAAAAAATATTGTCTGTTTATAACCTGAAATTGCGCCAGTTTTTGATTATAATTATAACTCAACAATTTCAAAAATTCAAGCTTTTAACGTAATTTTTAAGATGAAAAGTTGGCTTATAACTCTACAATTTTAAAAAATTCAGCTTATAAGCGTTGATTTTCCAAAAATGTTTGCTAATAAACTTACATTTGAAAGTCTATTACAAAGACTTGTCAAGTTATAACCAGAAACGTGCTTAATGTTGAGTTATAACCAGACAGTATTATTAACAGTGTAGATAAATAAAGTCTGATATATGTTAATTTCATCAAATATATATATTTGTAAGTAGAACCCACCTCTATTGTACGTTCTTACGGACGCTACGTAGCATCCGCTCCACAATCAATGTACAGCTACGTCTCCTCCTACTTTACCTCTTCGCGAAGATCGACAGTCACTCCAATCACCGTGAAACGTCGCACTCGCCTGAGCTGGATGAGAAAACGGCAACTAGACACTGCCACGCCCCTTCCTGCAAAATGTGGTGTAGAAGGCCCGGCAGTGGGTGGAGCTAAGATCAGTCGGCGTCGTGTGGCACGTATGGTGGATGGAGTTGGCACGGGACCTAAGCAGTTTCCGTGGCATGCAGTGGTTGTTAGGTAGGTTTTTGGGTGTAAAGTGTGAACCTAAATAGTACATATCCAACTATGCTCAACCTAACCCGAAAGGTACATATATCCAACTATGCCAACCTAACACGAACAGTACATATATTCAACTATGCCAACCTAACCCGAACAGTACATATATCCAACTATGCCCAACCTAACCCGAAAGGTACATATATCCAACTATGCCAACCTAACTAGAAAAGTTTCAACATAACTTAGATCAAAGTATTTTTAATTTAGGTACGACTCCGATGGCAAGGGTGAATATGTTTGTGGCGCAAGTGCCATCAGTGAAGAGTGGGTTGTCACCGCAGCGCAGTGCGTCTACAAGAACCAGCAAATCAGTCCGGTGGAGGTGAATGAAATTGGAGTCATTTTCAACATGGTGATTTCCTTGCCTTTGAAAGAGGAATTGGAAATTGGCGTTGAAAAGGTAAGAATTTAAATTTTACAAATTTATTTGATCATTAGTTTAAACAAAATATGTTTACTTTACGTTATGATTGCTCGCAGATCATTACTCACCCTCGTTATAACGCCAAACAAGGCACCGGTGATATCGCATTGCTCAAACTTCGCAAACCAATCACACAACATGAAAATTTCAACTCAACCTTGGCTAACGTTTGGAACCCACTCTGCTTGCCAAAGCCAGAGGTTGAGATTGGTTCCGCAGACATGTCCACCTGTGGCACTATTGGTTTTGGACGAAATTCCTCATTGGCAGGCGCACAAATGAAAGTTACACACGCTGAGTTGGCAAACCCACAAGAGTCATGCTTTCAAAGATTTGACACTGAGAAAAGTGGCCAAAAACTATGCACCGAAATGCGAGATGCCGCGTTGGAATCACGTGACAACGGAGGACCTTTGATGTGCCAAGACACTGATAAGAAACGTCACCATTTATATGGAGTTGCTACTAAAAGTTCTTTCATCAACGACGAAAGAACAACCTTGCCATCGGTGACTATTTTTGAAGACACCCGAAGACACTCCAAATGGATTCGGTGGCAAGCGGAGAATGATTGCGGAACTGAACTGTCTCGACCTTCGGTGAAACCATCATGCGAATCACGTGACATTCCCAAAGGACGTTACTCTTGGCATGGAATGATCTATCGATCTAAACCGTTGGATGGAAGTCAGGAAGAGAATGCCAAGAAAGAGTGGGAACCTCACTGTGAGGGAGTTTTCATTGATGAACGAACAATGCTGACAGCGGCTAGTTGCTTTGAGGATGAAGTTTTTCCCGATGAGTTTCTATTTACTTTTAACGCCTATGGTGGCTTGGATACCGCGGTTAATGTCACTGAGGTAAGAATGAAAAAGTAATGCTAAGTTTAGCCTAAATTTGAAATAATAAGAATTCTTTATGCCATTCGCAAGTTTAGAATATGTAGAATCGAATATAAAAATTTGAAAGCTGTCAAATATTCCCAACTGTTCCAAATTTGATTATAAATTTTCAGCTTTAACAAAACAATATAGCATTAAAACACTCAAAACAATGAAAATTTTCCAAAAAACCTAATTGAATTAAAATTAGTTTTTACACTATTGTGCTTTGATAAAAACCAAATTTGGGACAGATGGGAATATTTGTCAGGTTTCAAATTTTTATATTCGATTCTACATAATCTGAACATATGAATGACATAAAGAATATTAGAGAATTATTTTTTACCAAAATTTAGGTTAAAAACGTGATTTTTTGCTTCATTTTTTCAAACTAACTTGACACAAAATAACTTGACACATAATGCAGAGGAACGCAAGCTCGCGTTCTATGTGTTGTCAAGTCTGAGTAAGTGTGGCGCCATCTGATGGATACTCCCCAAAACATTTTAGAAAAACACGGATTAATTTGAATGACTAATAGTTCAATTTTCTTACAAATTTTATCTTTTTCTAAAGATTTTCGAAATCACCAAACAAGGTGACCTAGCCGAAGTGGTATTCCGGTGGCCAATCCTTGAACGTCCCGATTTTGCCACAACTACCGCTGGCAAGTGGAACAAGATTTGCCGAGAAACCTCGATAACCGAAGCAACCGAGAACTGTCGAGTTTTGTCTCTTCGAACCAATCACCACGAAAAGCAAGTTCTACGCTCGACTGAGTTTCAACTCAAACTCTACGATGGCACTCACTGCGTGGAACTGACAAAGGATAATGCCGAAAGTGCGACCAGTTTCTGTGTGACTACGGATGCTTTTTCCGTTCGGCTTGGATCTACTCTTCAGTGCCAGAAGGGAACTGGCGATGTCGAGGAAGAGGGAAGTTGGTTTTTGAAAGCTGTGGTCACTTCGATTACAGGTGGTACCGATGGAAGAACTATCATTGCTTCTCGATTCATTTAACTTTTTTGTTTAAAAAATACTGTCTGGGAATAATCTGACATTGAGCATGTTTTTGATTATATTACCCTATAATTTTAAAAATGTCGGTTTATAATCGTTCCATTCTCCAAAATGTCTGCTTATAAACTAACATTTTTAAATTGAAAGTTTATGAGCATTTGTCGTAGTATCTGTAAATATAGTTTTTGTAAATAAAGTGATACTCCTTCGTTTACTTTCCTCCCCTCCTCTCCCTCTCCCATCTTTCTCTCTCTCTCTCTCTCTTTCTTTCTCCCTCTCTCTCTCTCTCTCTCCTTCTTTCTCTCCTTCTCTTCTTACCTCTCTCTCTCCCTCTCTCTCTCTCCCTCTCTCTCTCTCTTTGGGAATGTATGCATGTTTGACTGCGCCTGGCTCGTAATATACAATTGCTGATTAGTTGACTTTGCTTAAAACGGTTTTCTCAAAATATATAATTTGTATTTTTAGCGTAAATTTGTGAATACCAAAATAGAATATATTTAAAATTATTTAAGAATAAAAGCAAGAAAGTGAGTTAGAGATAATGTGTTATTAATTAATAACACTTTATTATTTCATTAATATTACAAATATAATTTTATAAAAACTATAAACCGAAAATTAAATATATTATTAATAATAACATTTTCTACACGTCAGTTTCCACTGCATTTCTAGTGTTTTCCGTCGTTTTCTTCTTCTTGCAAGCCAAACTATCGTGAGGTGTGGCGTGGGTTATGTTGGTATCTGGAGTTAGTAGATAGTGCAATTTCTATAACAAAAAAAAAGAAATAAATTAGGGTTAAAATTCTTGTCTATCCATCTATCTATCTATCATTTATTATCTCTTATACCTTTGGTATATCCGGTGCAGTAATCCAAGTGTACACAGCACTAATAGGCAAAACCAGGATTGAGATCAACGCCAAACACCACCCAAAAGCAATGCCCCAAGCAGGATAATTATAGGTTTCTTTGTATCTTGTAGAGAGAAAATACATTGTTACATTCTTTATGAATATTCCACTCTATCTAAAACCTACTTGATTGGCTTGGCTGCCAGGACATAGAATGCAAAGGTGGCAAAAGTGATCACCGGGGTAAAGTACTTCCAACTCCAGCCAAACCACGGTGAGATACGAAATCCAATCATCTGTTCGATGTTAGCGTAAAGACGTTCGGATTCTGTAATTTTTTGGGATTCAAATAAGAATATTATGAATTATTATAAAAGTTAATTCCAAAAAACGCAACTGTAAATCCAGCCAATGGTGATAGACTCGAAGAAGCAGTACCAAAGGAGAACCATTCCGGAAGCACCGTAAAAATCAAACAGTTGAAAAACGTACATTCCACCCTGAAAAAAGAATTATAAAATTAGATTTTTAAGCATCAAACTCGAGTTATCATAATTCGAAGGGATATGCAAAAAAAATTGAATCAAATCGAGTGAAAATTGGAAAAGTTCGAAAATTCAAAGCAAATTGAATGAGAATCCAAAGAGTTATGCACAACATTCTACTCGAATCGAAATAAGATTCAAATTATAACAGAGAAAGTTTGATTCGAATCGGTGGTGAATTCAAATCACAACAATAAAAGTTAGATTCGAATCGGTGATGAATTAGAATCACAAAAGTTGGATTCGAATTGGTTATGCACAATGGAAGTAGGGTAACTTTCATAGGACAACAAAAAATGTCCGAACATAGAACATATATGTCTATATAAAAACCCACGATCATACTTTTCTTTAATTTATAGGAGATGGTTAGAGAGAGAGAGAGAGAGAGAGAGAGAGAGAGAGTGAGAGAGAGAGAGTGAGAGAGAGTGAAAGAGAAAGTGAGAGAAAGGGAGAGAGAGAGAGAGAGAGTCAGCGAAAGAGTGAAAGAGAGAGATTCAAAAAGTCCCAAATTCTTACCCGTGTCACCATGGACAAGCCAACCAGAAAGCTGAGAAAGCAAACCAAAGCAATAAACTTCTCTCTTCGTTTGCCACGTCTCAGGTATCCGGGAAATAGGTCAACCAGTGCAGTGACAATGCCCTCCACTTGGACAAACTGAGACCCGAGACCCAGGAGAAGAATCATTACAAAGAATAGCACCGCCCAGAGTTGCGACGCAGGCAGTGTGGCCACTGCACGTGGATAAGCGATGAAAGCTAGGCCCGGGCCCGATTCGGCCACCTGAGCTACGCTCAGTCCCTGTTCATAGGCCATGTAGCCGAGAATGGAGAAAATGGCCAAACCGGCGTACAGCGAGGTGCCAGAGTTCATGCAGGTCAGAAAGAAGAGTTGACTGAAGGGTAAAAATACGTTATTTATAGACAGTCAACAAAATAAAAATATAAAATAAATGAGAATTAATAAGTCAACGATAATGGTGATGAAAGAGAGAGAGAGAGAGAGAGAGAGAGAGAGAGCGTGTGTGTGTGTGTGTGTGTGTGAAAGGAGAGAATGATAATGAAAATTTGCCTCTAAAACTTATTTGTTAACTCTCTCTCTCTCTCTCTCTCTCTCTCTCTCTCTCTTTCTCTCTCTCTCTCTCTCTCTTTCTCTCTCTCTCTCTCTC
>WURS02042332.1:0-11219 GCA_011762765.2 Rhinocypha anisoptera | reverse complement strand
TTTCATGCATGTTTGTAGTGAGAAGTCTAACATTGTCCCGCATGTTGTGGATGATGTTCTACTATTTTATTTTGCATCCGGGTTGCTTCATTCTGAGTGCAATGTACTTCTTAACATTTGCATTTGGGAGTGAATGAAAATGTTTGGTGGTGGCTCGCCCCCTGCCACACTCCCTTGCGGCGGTTTGCAGGGTAATGCTTAAAAGTAGAATGGCGCAGGACGCACAATGTGGTAGTAGTAAACTTCGCCTCTTTGGTGATGATGATGCGGGAAGGATGCAGGGATATCGTCGGTGACGCAGTCAGGGACTCATTGTCGAAGGACTTACATGTGATTCAAAACTGGTGTGAGATACGGGAGTTAGAATCAAATTTGAAAAAAGTGCGTGACGATGACCTTTGGGAAGAAGGTCAGAACACCGGAGCACTTTTGCAGCGTTAGGGAAACAAATTTAACTGATGATGAGTGTACCAAAAATTAGATGTCACGATTACTAAATATCTGTCGTGAGGAAAACATGTTCTGGAAATTAACGTAAGAGTAGCAAATAAAAATTTAGGAGTCATAAGAAGGGTACTAGGGAAATGTAATGATACGGCAAAAGAGGGTTGTTATTTTTCATTAGTTATGCCTCATATTGAGAATGTTTCGAGTGTATGGGACCCTCATGAGGAAGGATTGTTGTTGGAGTTACATCGAGTACATTGTATAGCTGCTAGCTTTGTGAAACGTGTTGACGACCAACGTAGCATTGTAACGAGCATAGTGGAGAAAATAGGTTGGGAAATACTTGCAATCAGTGAAGTATTAGGCGTGATGTGGAAATTATTTTCTGGGAAATTTCACGTCTTTATATTCATAATGGGATATACTTGTTGAGTGTAGGTTGAAGTAAAGTTTAAATTTATTATGCAATTCCAGTAAGATTACTTCAGCGAAGAAGTCAAAAACAGATTTCAAGACCCGACATACTACGGTAGAACAGATCACGTGCATAAAATCAGATAGATCGACTGTCATCTACATCTACATAATACCCTGCAAGCCGCCACAAGGGCGTGTGGAAGGGGGTAACCCACCACCATACATTCACATGCCATGATACAAGTCATGCATTACGCACAAAAAGAAGAAACTAGCATACAAAAAAATAATACGAGAACAACAAAACATGCTGGACAATGTCAGACCTGTCACAACAAGCATGCATAACAAATAAAAAGTGTCCTTACTAAGTCCAAGGTCAAGACGAGGAACTACATTTTAAATGCAAGCAAGAAAATATACATTTATACACTAACTATCCTGATTGCTAACTCCGGACATGTGATTATATTTATTGTGATGTCTAATTGTGCGAGGAAAAAATGACATTTTATATAAACATAAATCTATCTGTGTGTAGAACCCCTTAATCTCTGAATGGTCTCCAAGGCAACCAATTAAATGCTGCCTCAACTGCAGTTAAATGCTGCTGGGACGTCAATTCTCCATAGTTCCGCTAAGTTTTTGTCTCAATTGCAGTGGCCTGGTCCATGATGGCCAACCTGTCTCAGAAAGTCCGTCGACACAAACTCTATGCCATCTACAGCCTCTCATCTAACCAAACAATGGCCGTGTGGAACACTCCTGAATAAATAAGTGTGCCAAACCAGCTTTTCATATTATTTAACGTGCGGTTGACGGGTACAATGCAGTCCGCAGTTAGATCTCACTGGACCTTAGTAAGACGTGCCCCGCAAGAGACAAATGGAGTTTTTCCATCGGAGTAGAAGCATGAAAGCGAAAATGTCCATGTATGAGAATCTAGATGATTTTTTGACGAATTATCGCTGTCTCCATCCCCGATTTGTACGAATGATACGGGTTCGGTCTTCATTGCTAAATGATGGCGGTCTCCCCCATCGTCCTTGACCGCAGATCGAATAGTTGTATTACCTTTTACGGGAAAACGAATTACTCGCCCACGAAGAGCCGTTATTCTTACTTATGGCAGATGTCAAGCCGAGTTCGTGACTCTAATAGGTGTACCGAACGCTTACGTAGATCATTAATCAACTTCTCGGAACCGAGGATCGATTCTTCGTCGGATCTATTTTTTATCCTCTGGGAGACGGAGTGATCTGTGATCACAGGCGACTGCAACTAGCATCGTCGTCGGGCCTCGGTCTACTGCAGAGGTGCGTGAAACAATAACGCCAACCCATTTCTAAGATCCACATTGGTCTAATAAGTTGTTATGAGTTTAAGAATTTGCTCCGTTGGATCAAACTTTTTTTGTGTCTTTGTGTATATCCTCTTACACCTTCAATTCTGTCATCCGCCAATCTCTTCTGACCTTCTTATCTAGCAATAATAACATTTTCCATCACCGTACACTATTTTTGGACTATTTTTACTGTTCTCCTCTATCATGTCTGTTATTTTTTAAAATTACGTCCTTAAAAATTTAACAAACACCATTCCTTTTTAAGTTTATTGATCTGATGATTGTTGAAAGCGGGTTTTCCAAGCACGGGGTAGTTCTACAATTTACGCAAAGCTGCGCAGGCTGCCGTTGATTGTTATGAAAATTAATGGTTATTTACCACTTGCCCAGCCATTAATATGATCAGTCATTGACAAAACATTGAACTTCCTTACGGGGTTTCTGAATTTTTATTGCGTTTTATCGCGTTATTTGCGTTTTTAATCAAAATTGTTTGGTTGGTCATGAGGTTAGGAATAATGTTTTGTTCCGTGGCAGAACTTACGGAGTCGTAAAATGTTAACTAGCTCAGTGACTTCTTCATTTTCCGCCAACTGTCTCCGTAAAACTTGTTGGCAGGCTAATGAAAAGGTTTTATTTAGCGGGGTTTCAAAGGAAATGTTTGTAAGGTTAAAAATCTCTACTATCTCATCTCTCTTGTCAAGTTCCTCTTAAAGTGTAACTCTAATATATGGTATTCTGCAAAGAATTTTATATGTTATATCGGAACGGTTAAGCGTCCAGATATATGATTCGTAAATTAATTGATTCTGTAATGGGTAGCTACGGTTCATGCATTGGTTTTCAAACGTTAAAACGTCATAGAAAGTCATGACGCAAAATAGATATTAAGTAAAAAGAGTATGTGTTCCCTAGTTAGGCTTCCTTAAAGGTATATTTGTACTTATTACATCAAGAACATAAAGTTTGTATTTTATAAAAATAATAATTTATTTCATTGAGTCCTACACTGATCTTATGACGCAAACATATGTAATCATTTCATATATTGCAATGGCATTAAGTTTTCGCCATAATGCCGACGGGAATTTACAGTAACCGTTAAAGGCATATAGTTTAAAACAAAATGGGATAAATTGTCATAAAAGTAAAAGATATAGCATTGACTTATTAATCTTATAAATTCGAAGGCTTGTAAATTTCTATTATATTTTAAGCAGACGCGAAGAATGTCTCTTATTTTCACAAAGAATTGCCAAAAGAAAGGTGCAAAAGAACTACGTTTAGGCATTGGACACCAGCATTATCAAATGAACTATTTCCTTTTCCAGCGAATACTCTTTTTTTAAGGGAAGCAAATGCCGATGTCCATAATTAATATATTGCTTGTAAATTAACTCTACTGGGTTCCATGTTAATATTGCTTTTTTATTTGTCTGTAAGAAATGCCTAATAAAATAGCTATTCCCATAAGTATTTTAGAGACAGAAGTATCAGATCGAGCGTAGCCGATCTATGAAAAGTATACTTAAAGTGAACGGTACACTCTCTCCTGAGGTCATCTATTTTTAAACCCTAGCAATTGCTGCTCTGCCGTGAAAGTAGCGACTGTCTTATAGCCATCGATCGAAAGATGTTTTTCTGCAGGATGGTAATCCCGTTATTCGAAAACTTCTTCCATACAGTTTCTGCATTCCAATAATTTCTAGCCTCCACTTCCTCCGCGCTTACTATTTTTAGCCTCTCCGCCATTAGATGAATTATATGTCTTGTTTAACCTTAGTCAGCCTCTCAGTAATAGGTATTTGACTTCAATCGAAAGCTTTGGTGCATGTAATGGCTCATTTTGTGACATTAGACTTTCAATGGTAATTAAAAAGTAAAACATTTTTATAGGTTTAAGGCATCAAAGGAAATGTAGCATAAAGTGGGTGTATTTGGAAGCTATTATTATAGACCTTAGTAGGTATTTATGGGAACTGAGGAATCTTACCTGATGGCCGGCTCTTCGTTGAAAACAAGTGCAGTTGAGACACTCAACACAAATACATTTCACATTATGGAATTCTGTCTTCAGCTCCTAATGCCTCTCTTCATGCCATCTAAAATGTCTATCCTTTTCATAACGATATACTAATTATGTATTACTGTGTTAATATATCATTCTACCTCTGATGACGGCATTCAGAATCACCTTCCGTTCACTTTTTCTGCTTTCTAATTTCCCCCAACCACACACCTCTCTCTACTCTGGCAAGCACTACTTCCTTTGTTTTCGCTTTGCTTGTTTCGCTCTATCCATCCTTATACACACCCTTACATCAAAACACTTCATCCGTCTTTCTCCGAGATTGAGAATATATTGTGCTTCCAATTTTTTTGTTCATTAGGTCGATAACTTATCACATCAAATAATTTGTGACTTGGAATCACAGGGAATGTCAATTCATTACGATGGCTGAATATGCTTATTTCTCTACATTATATTCTAATATAATTATATCAGAAGAACAAAAATGCATTAAAGGATTTTTGAAGGAAGTACCCACTCGTTTGATTTTGCAAGGTTATTTGCTCCAAGGAAATAGAAAGTCACGTTCGCTGCGTGGAATCTTTATATTGCGACGAGAGACTCAAACTGAGGAATTATATAACGAGTTAATTTCCTCGTTCATTAAAATTCCTCGTAGCGGACGAGCAATTGGATGCACCGGACATATTATTATACTGAACTAATTCAGTGGTCTCCCACCTGCTCTAGGTGAGAACATATTTTCGAAATGACTGAGAGCATCAGGAGAGAAAGTTTGATTTTTCAGAGATCTTATACTGGAGCACGTTGGCATCTGCGACTGCCTAATAACTCTATTTAAATGTAATAATAAGTACGTAATAGAAATATTCCTGAAGATGGTATTGATCAATCATGTTCCGTTCATGCGATTCTTCTCCGTTATTCATAATCAATTTTTGCGTAGGAGACCATTAGGAGTCCCTATGAAGTACCTAATGAATAAAAAACTGTAACTTATGGTTCCACATTTTATTTGAAAAACACGTTCAATGTCACCCGACAATGCCGTTGAATATCGAAACCCGGGTCGTGTTTTTTGAATAAAATGCCGAATAACAAAGTTACAGTTTTTATCCTAATAATCACTCGATTCCATAGAGTTACGCCTGAAACCACCGATTGCCCGTTAGGTAACTCAGACGTTAATGGTTTGAGTTCAACGCGCGCGGTCTCGCTGCTTTGTTCCTTTGAAATTTTCCGGCTCAAATACAGGAAAAGACCCTCAAGGCCCCTGTAATTTTCCTATGGAAATGAAGGGGAAGTTACGGTTCCACAATTTAAATTGAAAGTGAGCGATCTCCCTCGCCCGACTGGAATCTTCTTCCCTCTGCTTTTGCATTCCCTTCAAAGGACGGCGAGGGAGCAACGTCCTTTGAGTTGTGTCTGCGTTCTAAAAAGGTCCCCAAAGAACGCCCGTGATTCCGACGTTTCTCCTCCGGGAACCTTTGATTCCCGCACGTGATCAGCGGATTGGCATCCTCAAAAGCTCATGAGGGATGAGGAGGAGTGAATGGGGTCCGACGTAATTGTGGAGAGGAGGCGAGGTCGGGTCCGGGGAAGGAGGGCGGGGTGAGCACCCACCTCCGTCCCGATCAAAAAACGCCCAAGAAATAAAACGGTGCCTTTAGACCGGTTTCAGTGGACACTTGGCATTTACATGGGATGATTTACGGATTTCCATCACATGCCCTCGGTCGCCGATCTCGTGGTCTTTGTCGAAGTGACCACTGTAGCTGCTGCAAAAGTGAGGAAAAAGTATCTCCAAACTATGTTACGCGGGTGAATCTCGTTTAAATCACGCGCGGCGAACTGGAAATTATTATTTGTACCGACTAAACTTAATTTTTAGCCGCGATGACATTCGGAAGTATACTCAAAATTGAAAAACTGGTTCAAATGAAATGACATTTTTTGGGGTAGTATATTTCAGTTATGAAAATTGTTAATGATTATAACCCTTTTGACTTGATGTAGATCCGCAGATTTTTCAGAAGGCACTATATGCAATGAGTAGGAGTTTAGGGAACTAATGGTTCTATCGCGTTGAATGTTAAAACAGTAAAACTCAGAAATCGAAACATTCATTTTTTAGTTTTTATATATTTTTTAATTTTTCACATCAACTTTGAAATGTGTTTATTTTCTCGTGACTATAAAATAGGGTATTATCTTAGGTTGCCTTATAAAATGACGAGTAATAAAATTGGCGATTCCCTAAGACTCTGTACCTTATTTTATTCTCAGCATATGATTATGTATATGATTTATAGTGTTGGGTGTAACTCTGGAGGATGTAAGCTTATATTACAGTAAGCAGGGATATTTAGATTGTCAACTCTTGTCGTCATTGAATATTTCAGTACCAGCTCATAAGCGAGTGATTACGAACTATTGATTACTGAAAACTAAGATGACTGAAACATGAACTACATACTAATACTCATACATACATGCACACAACTCATACATAATATGAACATTCATACATGACCAAAAAAAAATCAAATATTTTCAGAGATGAAAAGCGGAAAATAAATATATAAATCATTACAACACGTTTCACTCATATTTTCAATAATAATTCTTAAATGAATTTCTAGAGGGAGCACAGCGATGGCGCACCATGTCCAAGCGTGATAATATTTGAACAAATCTTCCTGATAGGCCAGTAGGCCTAACAGACGAAGGATATTGTGAATATGCAAAATGAAGGCGAGGCTGGTTAATGAGCGCCACAGTATCACTAATTAAACGTTACTTTTAAGTGGATTTGCAAAAATTTGACATTCCCATTAGAAAGTTAGCCATGAAAGGTTATTGATTAAGTTTCCATACTGATACATTTTTGCTTATTTATTTGATGCCGCTGGGCTTTACTTGAAATAAAAATTGGAACAAATTCACCTCCTGATCCCTACACTTTTTTAAATTTTTTCAATCGCTCTTGAGACATCTTCAAACATTTAAATCACAGATGAGACGAATGTGGACATTCAATCGCCAGTTTCTTTACCGAGTGGCTCTGCTATGGGTAAAACGAACTAGGGTCACGGGGCTCAATTTCAAGATCAAAGGGGGCACACTCCTTCTTAATACCTAGCTGCCTTGCCTCGTGTCTCCCACATTCAATCCCTTGTGACTTCCTCGGGATAGACCCCCGATTTCTGTCTCCCTCCCTCTACCCGCCTATAACCACTGCTGCCTACCCTTTCCGGCCCAAAGAGCGCCATTTCTTCCGCAAACGCCTCGCGCATTCTTCCGAGTCACCCGACCTCTTCTTGAACCATTTCTTCTTCCTGACCCCTTCCTCCGACTACCACCCACGCCAGCGCTCCCCCAACCTTTCCCCTCTCCCAGACTAAGTCCCCCAACACCACCCCCTCCGCCCTTTAATCTTCTCTCACACGTCCCACGTCCATCGCAATATTTCTTCGCCAAAACCCTTCTTCCCTCCCCACACCAACCTACCGTCTTTTTCCTTCCCCTCCTTTGCTTCAACATCTCTCACACCTCCGCTTCCACCACCAGACGCCACCATCAACGGCGTCGACGCAGGAGGCTTTTTTTTTTGCATACCCCTTTTTTATACTTTTAAATATCTCTTCTGCTGCCTGCCTCCCTGACCCCGTGTTCAATCTCGCTCCACCGACCTCTCAGCAAGCTCAACCCTTCCTAACCAATTCCCACCAACCCACCCACCCATCCGCCGGCCTGGATTCCCTCTTTTCCTCCGCCCCTTCCTCCCTCCACAATCCCCCATCCGCCACCCTTGTTTCCTCATCTGGCCCACCCACACACCCCGCTATATATCCTCTCCCCAGAGCCTCCAGTACACCCCCTTCCATATCACACTTCCACCCCCTGCCTCTCTCTCTCTCTCGTCCCGACTCCCCCGTTCTTTAACCTCGCCTCTCGGCATCAATCAAAGTAACGGAGGTGCTCCCGGCGACATATATCTTCCGAGCCTCCCGCCCTTCCGCCTTTCCCCTTCCCCCCCCAAACAATCCCCCATGCTTCCTCTCCCCGCCACACTATACCTCCTCCTTCCATACTTCTCCTCGCCCCTTCGGTATCTGCTATTTCGCTCCGGCGAATTCACACCGGCAAGGGAATTGCATCCTCAAATACCCCTCCTCTCTTCTCTTTTTCTCTTTCCCTTCTCTCATTTATTTATCACTGTCCCTCGCAAAGGAATCCTTACTTTTGCCTCTCATTTCCCTTTTTTTCCTCTCTAAGGATTTGATTACTGGTGCGGATACGCCGCTTTTATTTTGACTCGAAATGGGAGTAGGAGTGCAAGTGATCACCTTCCTCAATGTCCTAAGGAGGATCGGAAGAAGGCGATACTTTTGAAAGGGAACAATTTGGAACACTAACGGGGATCGAAGGAAAATTGATTTTTTATTTTGTGCATGCACATATGATTTAACCTTCTGGTCTTTTTTGTCTAGCCACATTTGTAAATAATTTGTTTTCAAGATAGTTGCTTCGAAATCACCTGTCTTCAGTTAATCGCCAGACCTATCAGCTTCCCTTGAGTTGGTCAGTTAAATTTCCATATTCATATTCATTCACGGTTTGGGTAAAATCAAGGAAGAAGCGGCGTATCTAGCAGTGCAGATGAATATGTACTATGCTCCTCTTCTCCATCTTCTCCATTCCTCCTGTACCCATACAAATGAGTTAAATATTTTGCTAGGACAATCTAGAACATTCAATTCTCTTTAGGGTGACGAACAGTAACTAAATACCTAACACGGGTTTCCCTTTACCAAAATCATTCATTATCCATTGTAACAACGAAAAGATTTATCATTAAAACATTAGTCTTCGAAATTTCGCATCGTTATGTCCTCTAACATTCGTATAAAGCATTTGGATATAGATCACAGTTCATATTTAGTTTTTTGTTCGAGATTAATGATGTGAAGCAAAAAAAAGAATGTTTCTTCCTGAGTGATTCAGGGGAATTTCTGAAAGGAATACTGCGGGGAAGTATCTCGTTTCAAAAGACCCAAATGAGATCTGGTTACAGCGGTGATATCCTCCCTCGAGGGAGTAAACTGGCGTCTCAACTGGAGTGTGAAGACTGCAAGTTTTCGATGACGTCCCCTTTTTCCCCATGAACCTGGTTTTAGTCGAAGCGACGTGAAAAACATGTCATCCATTAAAGGGAGATCAAAGGATTTGTGGTCCCACCTCGAATCCCTTGATAATTAGCCTCAGAGAAATAAAAATATGAAATTCCTTCCTCTCCGACTTTCCATTCTTTTCAGGAAGACGACGACATCGGAACCTTGAAGGGGTCACTCTTCGTTAATTGAAACAGAGCTGTACGGGAGTTCGTATTTTTGGAAACTCGCATTTACTCTCTCCTGAGAGAACGAAGAAGAAATTTTTTGTTTCCACCGACTTCAAATAAAAAAAAATTAATTTTAAATCAGAGAAAACTTTTTCAGCTTGATTAGCACTTCTCTCAAGTTTGCAAGAGCAATGTATATGAAGATATTTATTATGATAGATAATAGTGTTCTGCAATTAAGTATAAACACAGATAATAACACAATCCCACTTAATCATTACATAAAATATTCCTAATTTTTTAAATTACACGTAAGCTTAATAACGAAATGCTCCTGGCCATAAGGAATTGTGCATTTCCTATAATATAATGACTTGGAATGGAATTAGAATGTCAGCATCACCTTATAAGTTATATGATTTCATTTATAACAGCTACCATTTGGAATGAAATTTTTAGATTTGATGCATGGAAATAATTTTTACAGCTGCATGGTTAAGCTGAATAGAATTATTGTAAACATTAAAATTAAATTTATACGTAAAAATATTAAATATATGCTAATAAATCCCTACAAAATTATCCTTTTAACTGATAAATTGGAAAAAATGTAATTTTGGGAAGAAGTATGCATAAAAATTTAAGCTACTCTTAAATTTTTGAAGAAAATTTGTTATACTATACAGTTGATCTCATATTTCGATATTCAGTGATTTTCCTAAATTCACGGGTATAAAAGCTTAATTTCGTAACTTCGTAACACGTCGCAACTTAATAAGATTAAATAAATAATTTGAGATAATTAGAAATGAATTATATACTGTTAAACATATTTCTGTTTGCCGTCAATTATGATTGAAATTTATATTACCAAAATCTCCCTTGAAGTGGTTTTAACTCAAAACTTGTAACAAAAATAATTTCGGCCACGTTAATGAACACGATGACCTGCTTTGATAGACCAATGCCCAACGCACTTCCAACTTTGAAATGAATATCATCTACACTTTACAGGAATTAAATTAGTATAAAATCTAATTTAATTCATGTTAGGCTCAATATTCATCAAGGGATTTCAGATAAGCCCATCCCAGTCCAAGCCGTATCCTAATTCCCACTTCTGTTGCCCAAATGGATTGTTCATTTTCCGAGTTAATCACTCCACTTTGCCGTGAATCCTCTAAAAAATTTGAAAGATTCCTCAACACTGGAAGCGGAAAAAAAATAATCATACGAAATTCCTTTCCGGATCCGAGAACCATTTCAAATTTCTCCAATTCACGTCGGAGCGTGGCGATATTCGCCCTCAAACAGGACCCTTTCAGCACTCGGGTGGATTTTCTTCCTTCGCGGTCGAGGATTTCGGCATTCTTTATCTTTTTTTATTTTATTCCGGCTCCCAATCCAACCCCGAAAAAAAACCTCTCTCCGCCCCCTTCAGACATCTCCCCAGACCGCCTCGCTCTAATTGAAAGATTTACTCCGCCGCTAAAATCCTTTCTCATACACCCTCTCAAATTATACCGTCAAAACCCTTCGTTAACAAGCGCTCCCAACTGGGTGGATGGGGTTTAGAGGGGAATGGAAAGGATTGGGGACACGCGCACGCTGATGGGGGGGGAAGGGGGAAGGGG
>WURS02042322.1:0-11220 GCA_011762765.2 Rhinocypha anisoptera | reverse complement strand
CTTGTGTTCATCTTTATATGTTTTCCTATCCTCTTTCCAAATTCCTATCCCATTTTATATATATATATATATATACATACACTAGAGATGGGCGATGCGATTCGAATAAGGTTCTGATTCGATTTCAATTTTGACTGGAATTCAGTTTGATCTTAAACTTATTTTCTTTCGATTCGTTTCAATTCATATTCAAATTTTGTCCCAAGATGGAAAAATGCAAAAATTACTTAACCTCTAGAGAAAATGAGAAGAAGGAATATATCTACGAAATCGTCATTAGGAATTTAACTGATGGGAGTGGCCAGAGGGCGATATACGTATTATCTTTTTCTATGGCGAAGAAGATTAAAAGTTTTGGGGCAAGAGATTTCATTTCCCAGGTTTCCCCGAGTAGGCAGTTGAGAAATATGGATTTAGGAAAGGGGCTATGTAATGAGTTTTCTATGTGAGCAATAAGAAATGTAATGGAACGAAATACAGAACACAATCAAGACGATTTTATTGGATTTATGTTTTTTTTAGGATTTCAGAACGGAACAGAATTTTTAAGTCGATGTGCTCATGAAGTAAGAATCAGTTACAACAAAATGGCCCAATCGATCCTAGCGTGATTGATATCTAGCTTAATTTATTCTGCGTTTTATGATTTATGACAAAAAGTCTATATTCGCCAATTACTTAAATGTTATTCGGGCTTACGAGTAAAAAAATAAAGTGCCCATTTTTTCATATTCGGCGCAAACCCGAAATTTTAAACCTCTGTCAAACCAAAACAGAGATTCTCAAGGGCATGAAAATTTAACAAAATCTGGATTAATTCTTTATCAATAGGTTTTTCCAACTCTTATAATCCTTTATGAAAACCAATGAAGTTTTTAAAAATATTTTAAAAATTTCTCTTCATCGGGTGGCCATACGCAATCAAAGTTTACACCGTTGTACAGTTCTTAACCGCCTACAGTGGTTGCCGCCTTCCCTGAAATGTGCGATATCAGGAGTAGTGTGGTTTTTTAGTGGGCATGGGCCGGGCTCCCCGGCCGAGTCCCACACTTCCCAGGGTCACCTTCCCTGGGAGTGCGTAAATGCATTTTCCACACCACCTCCAAAAAGAAACTAACCCGGTCGGTTTCAATATTTGTTCCATTGTGTTCAAGGTAGTCTGCAGATCTTCACTTTTCTCTGCAATCTGCAGACTACCTTGAACGTATGTCTCGTATGTGAAAGAGTATGTCGTCGGCGAAACGCAGCGTATTAATTTCTTCTCCATTCACTTTGATGGAGAAAATTCGTGAATTTTGGCACTTGAACGAAGGAAACGAGTTTCTTGACACAGAGTCGGAGGAAAGAACGGCTGGGGATTGAGTGGACGACAGAGAGAGAGAGTTGCTGTGGGAAACGAGGAGAAGGCTGGGGCGAAACATGGGGTGCGAGGGGGTGGAGATACTAAAGGGGCGACCGTCTGTATAATGTTGGATTCGTTGATAGAATGTCGGGTAAGCAAGGTGGAAGGGTCATTCAGGGAGGAATGGAGGAATTGTGGAAAATGAAAATTAATCCGTAAGAAATAAAATTGCAAGAAAAACGAAATTCCTAGAGTCCAACGAAAATTCATTTACGAGAATTGCTGGAATGACAATTAAAAAAAAAAAAATCCAAACTTTCAGGCGTCCGCAAGTGTTTTTTTCTGGATTTTTTAGAACCCCCATTCCATGTCTTCGTATCATTAAGTTATACTGCATAATTATTAGAAAAAAAAGTGTCTGGGAACCTCAAGCACAGACGCACAGATGCGGGAAAAGAATTGGCCTGGCCTGCTTGAATTGCCCACTAAATTGTAGGTGAACCACCGAAGTGTCCTTCGACATTGACATTCGAGAATCGGCTTTATGAGACAAAACTCCGGCTATGAGTCGATTATAAATTACTCCATATATTTGTTTGGGCTAATATTTACAATAAATATTAGATCTTAGTAATATCTTGCAAGATATCGACTTCCAAAATGATTCTCAGCTTGCGACAGTCAAATATGTACCAAGGTTTAGCGAAGCAGGTTAAAAAATAAATATGTGTATTGAATTTGGATCGCTATTTTTTCCCTCCACTTTGCTAGCATCCCAAGGGAAATCAACCCCAACAATTTCCAAATATCTAAACGATGAAATATCACTCAAGGAGTCAATATAAAGGCCAACGAATTAATGTTATCAACTTATATGTGCTTTCATTTTACCCCCAAATTACCAGGATAAGTTTTATGAATTAATCGACGAGGGTGACTTTAAAAAGATGACGGGCTAAATTCATTAAGCACTGGGGCTAATAAAACTCTGTTATTCATGAAAGACGGGAAGAGCTTTTTTTCTGCGAAACTAAAAATAATCTATATCTGAAAAGGATATAGAAAATTGAAAAAAATGGAATATGGATTAATTCGTCTGAGCCATTCTTAGGTCAGTCAAATAATGGGGAAAAGGTGCCAAATTTGGCCAAAATTTCCATCAGAATTTTCTCTCCGAAAACTTAAATTGTTGTTCACTCGTATTCTTCATCTTGATTGGATGTTGAAAAACCGAATAGTATCCAAATATGAGCGTTTATTTGTGCAGAATCGTCCTTTAATTGCAATCATTTGAGATTATTTGTTTTTTTTGTATAGCAAAATAGTCAAAGTTTTAGTTGAAGCAGAAATGTAAGATGAGACATGTTGTTAGATATTATAAAATTCACAAAAATGATTTGTCGCAAGTCAGAATTGGTTCATTAGCTCATTGAAAAATTGTAAAAAAAGGTCTTAACTTGGGCCTTTGTTTAAATAACCAATATATTAATTAAGAGATTTCATATCATGAGATAGTATAAATTATAACACGATATGGTATTTTATTTCTTAAGAGTAGTACCATAATAGTTTTGAAGAGAAACAATTGAAGAACCGTTTTCTAACCTGGAATACCTCTGGAAAATATAAGGTTCAATATAAATACTCTTACCTCAGTGTAGCGGTTTCAAGCCTGATCAGCACTAATGCCAGTCTCTTCAGACCGGAGGGAAAGGTATAATAGAAGGTTGGGAATAAAAGGAGGGTGGAAGGAAGTTAAAGAAGGCTGGCGAGCCTCTAATAATATGTAACCCAACCTCCATAAATATTATTTTCCAAGTAGCCATATATTTTTTTTAATAACGTGTAACAGAGTTTTCATTACAGATCTTATTAGAATAGTACATATCATGAACTGTATTACATTACATAACTACCTAAGTTCCTTCCTAATACTTTCTCCTTCGGGAAATTCGAAATTCGTCTACTGTTTGCTGCTCATGGCGTGCGACACTGGCACCCATCAATTTTAAAACTCGCTGTCGAGTTTCCACCTGGCGGCAGAGCATGCAAGTTCTCACCACTAAGCCAGACTCTAGAACTCCCTTCATGATTTCAGAGGCAAAGAAATCTATAAAAATAAATACAATCCTTTTGGTAAGCTTTATACCAAAAACCAAGCATACATTCATACATGCACCCGTGCACCAGTAATTAGGAATAGACCAATGGACCTTTCACGCAAAATATTAAAACATTAGTGTATTCATGATTAATGTCAAATGTCACTGGAAGGCGTAACACGCATACAAGAGTACGTGACTGCTACTACTACTACTACTACGCCATCTATCCTCCATGATTCCCGAGGTAAAAATAGACATTTTAATTATATCCGTTCTGCAAATTTTGGGAACAGGGTAAAGTCGACTTTAATGATTGCAGCAGTGGAAGGAAGTGGATGTAGCAAGCAGCTCGGTCGGAAGGCGGATTCTTTTAAAAGGACAAACATAATGAACTATGAATAAGATGGATTCGGAAAATCGCCTAGGCGTCTAGTTAATAAGCACCAATACCCCCACCACCCCATCGGCCTAATCTAGTTTCACGCGGCTACTTACGAGAGGGGACGGAATGGAAGGGGATTAGGTTGAGATAAGGGGGTGGAAGACCCAACGAACCGCTGGAGAGGGCGAGTAAATGAGATGGGAGAGGGTTGGGGGGGAGGGGGGGGAGGGGTGGAGCAGTTGGAATCAGGTGGGGCGAGGAGGGAAGGGGGAGGGAGGAATGAAAGTGACTCGGTGGAGGGAAGAAGTGATGAGGATGGAAGAGGCGTAAAGCCTTGTAGGAGAAGGGGGAGGGGGTGGAAGGGAGGGAGGGGAGGGAAGAGGAATAAGATGCAGAGTCATCCGGCCAAGTGGCGGAGTCTCATAACTCAACCAGCACGAGGTTCCATTGGAAGTGTGTAGAGGACAAGGTGTGGAAGGAAGTAAGAGGGGGAGTTGTGGTCGGGTGTCTCGCGATCGCAGGAACGAGGGAGTTGAAATGCGGCGGGTGGCGTGGAATAAGAGTAAGGCACTACTGGGTGGGCGGTGATGGATTATGGGAAATAATAACGTTCACGCAGGGCCATGGCTCTGGGGGGAAAAAGCGAAGCTTGTAATTTTATTTGCCTGCATGTGTCAAGAGCAGAAGAGAGGGAGAGGGGGAGAGAGAAAGAGGGAGAGAGAGAGAGAAGGATATAGAGAGAGAGAGAGAGAAAGAGAGGGAGGGAGAAGGGGAGACATATTCGACCCGTGGACTCGACGCGTAGCCCCGCGAAGTAGGGCGTTCAGGACACGTGACGTAGGAAGAAGGTATGAAATTACCAGCGGCCAGTCGGGTGGACGTAAATTTGATTAAATCGCCGGGATGAAATATGTCCGGGACATACATTGACGAAATGACATTAAGTAAGGTACCTGAGCATATAAGGGAACGGCACGTCATGAATTGAGGGGAAATAGATAAGGATTGCCGCGAAAATAGGTTTAAACGACTTCGGATGCGTCATGGACGCGGGATAAAAATGTTTCCCTGCGCTGAATAAAAATCGAATTTGTCAATATGACGGCACATAGATTGCCGTTCTAAAATTAACCTTTGGGAAGCTTAAGAGATTGATATCATAGCATTCTGGGGTCATTATCTTGGCCTTGTAATTTCATTACCTTGCGAGAGCTAATGCTCAAGTAAATTACTGAATCGAATCAACCGGATGAAAATTCACAGACGTAAAGGTTACTGCAGTATGTCATGGACTACCAGGAGAAGATTTTATGATGGATAAGTGTAATTAACAAGAATTCTATAATATCTCATGCATTTATCTTGATAGTTGAAAAAGTAGACGCGATAATTCGAGGCTCATATGAAAAAAATGGAAAATTGACGAAACGTTTTCTGGAGAAACAATTTAGAAGCAGTTCATAGTTAGCACACGTTTAATACTCCTAAAATGCTGTCCAACATCTAGGTTTGGAAATACAGTTATACACATGCACACATAGAAAGAAACACTTATAAGACTCACATTGGGAAGAAATATTTCGTGGTTTGCTTGCCCCTTCGTCGGTGTGGGAGAACTGGCTGATGAAGCTGAGGCCAGTTCATATCAGAAGATCAGCAGCCAGATTAGTATGAGTCTTTTAAGTGTTTCTTTTTTGAACACACGAACACACTTATACACATTCATACACAGAAACAAGTAAAAATAAAGACTCACATTACGGAGAAATATTTCGGGGCTCTCTTGCCCCTTCGTCAGTCTGAGAGAACGGGCTGATGAAGGATGATCTCCCTACAATAATGGTTATTTGTGTTGCATATGTTTTCGTGTGACTGTTTAAGTAGTGCTAATATACATACACACACAAAATTCCGTAAAAAGTAGGTGAGCAGTGAAAATTTTGAGGGTACACACACGAGGAACAATAATCGCAGAGAAACAGTTACAAGACAGACACCAATTAGGTAAGATTTCGGGTGAATATAGTCTCTTTCTTCGATCACATGAGTTCCCTTTCAATTGTGTTTATATTTATATTGTTCTTAAATATATGTTATAGAGTCCATAATAACAATTCGTATAATAGAAAGAACAGTTTAATGATAAAATGAGAGAGAGAATGAATGCCAACGCCCTATGAGCTTGTAATACTGATATTAAAAATATGTACACGGTTATTTATAGGTTTCTTTTACTTGAACATGCAGGTAGTTCTTCAACCACAGTCTTTTTGATGTAATGGCTTTCATGCGGGACTAACGTTTAGAGGGTTTGTCTACAAAAACTCGTGGGTGCCAACCTAAAATAGCGGATCACACTTCCGCGCACATTCAACGCTTATCCTATTCAGCGTCATTTACGGAGACACGAACCCAAGGAGGAACCGGGAATGGAAGTCCTCACCTCATCGCGATATGAATGGTGAGGGACGATAGATTAGGTGACTTTTGTGCGATGCGACCTCCACCACTTTCGAACCAATCACCAACGGAAAGATGCGTTTTTTTCTTCAAGCAAGCATAAATGAATCAGAGACAAAATCTTTTGTGTTTATTCGATACAATACACGATGTAATTTTGTAAAATTTTATCAAACTGAGTAGCATTATATGGATCGGAAACCTGGTCCATGAGGAAGGATAATGAGTATAGATTGGAGGCTTTTGAGATATAGCTTTGGCGAAGGATGGAGGCGGTGAGGTTGAGAGAGAGAGGAAAACCAATGAAGAAGTGCTGTGAATGGTATATATATAAAGGGAGGAGAGGAGATTTCTGCGTGAAATCCGAAGGAAACAGGAAAGGTGAAGATTGAAGGGGAATAATCAGAGGCAATGGGGTTATTGAAGGTTGTGAAACCTAGTATTGCGGGTGTTGGGTGAGTGAAGTAGGGGTAGGACGAGAGAGAGAATAAGAATTCTTGATAGAATGATAGGCGGTGGGAAGTATGCAGATTTTAAGAGAGGTTGTTAAGGTGTTAAGATCTATTCCGAGACTCATCATGAACCTCTCTTAACTGGTAGATTACTCTTCATCATGAAACCGAGGTCGTGGTAGACCAATGCGCTGAGCGCCTGGCTGCAGGAGGGTAGGGGGTCCCGGGCTCAAGTCACGGCAAATATCTGGACACCATCTATCCAGCTAAACCACATCCGAATGATTTTCTGGTCACCGGATCTTCCCGAAAATTTTTACGGGGAAAGGAAGTAATCCCTCTGAACCTGACGTTTGGTTTTCCACGCACCAATTGGGCTAAGTACTATCCGTGGTCTAGAGTCAACTTTCAAACGGACCCTGGCATTGAATGCTGTGAGTTTTTTTTTATAAAACTGCTGTTCTCATTGTCTGTTACTTAGACTTTGCGTCATGAATGAAGGACTATGAAGATGCGTCGTTGGTGGAGCAATATTTGCATAAAAAGATGGCGTTACAAAAAGATAGATCAAAACAATTTCCTAAGGACATCTTTCGTGGAGAGCTGTTATAAACCCGAATGCACTGGAAATCACACGTCAGTGTCACAGGAACTGCTTTGTGTGCAAGTGCGTCCCTAATACCAAGCAGCAAATGAACTGCACAGTTCCCACGTCTGTTTTTATTTCACATGACCGTGGCTTCCTAGCAAAACATAGTCCTTCCGCGAAACCATGATTGCATTCATTCCAGATAAATTCATGAGGGAACTGCATAGTTAATTCATTTACTCCTAGCGCTCAAAGTTATCCAAAGTTTTGTGATGAGAATCATACGAATTCGGATCAAAAATAGAAGACACCAAACAAAAAGAAAACAAAGGTAATCCCAGACCTACATCGAAAAAACTTTCACTTCAGGAGTATGGAAATCAATAATCATCCATTGTATGCAATTTTAATTGCACAATAAACCAAAGAAATTAATATCAATTTCCTAAATTATCCTAAAGAAAATTTGTAGACCCGAAAAAATGTTGTGCTATTGATTTTGCGTCAAGTTTCAGATCAAATCAGATTTTATGGATTCACTTTAATATCACAAATGATTGATATATAATAACAATTATTTTTGGGGAAGATTTAATACATACGTATAGCTATCTTTTGCTTCATCTCAGAATATGATTATACGGAGAAATTTTTATTAATAATATTTAGTTAGTTGATAAAGTCCTTATTTCTACCATAGGGAATTTACAGCGTTTATTATTAATAAATTTTAGTAAGGTTATTTCCTCATGGCAAGAGAAAGAAACATAATAGAGGCAAAAAAATTCAAATTGCAAGAGCGTAGGAATATCCAAGCATTCACGCACAAAAACAGAGAATTATATGCAAGAATGATAGTCAGGAATTTTATGGTCCTTCGTGCGTGCAAACAAAGTTATTCCAACGAAATATATATTCCCTCAAGATTAATACGATAAATATATTAAATTATTTATTCATTACCGTCTTATATTCATCGCCCATTATTTTCATGTTGCAAACATATTTATGCTCCACCGATGTACTGGATCATTTCTTAAATCAGCGTATCGTAACTACTGGACGGGGAAATGTATGAATTCCACTACGGCGTCAACGTGTCATGTCCACATTTTGTGCATTGTTTTTTTCATAAGAAAAAAAGGCTCGGGGGAGGGGTAGAACTTTATGGAAAGAGGATAGGTATTAAGAGCTGTTTGGAGAAAGGTCACCGGTGTGAAGTTAAAAAATTTCCGTGTGAATTTCCTTCGCCACGGGACCCATGTTCTTCATAAGAAAAAAAAAGAAACGGGGAGGTCGAGAATTCCTGGAGGTTCCCCCCCCGTCTCGGACGTGGCCTAAGTTGCCACGAGCGGTGTTCGCATCCTTCAACGCCTCAAAGTCTCTGAATTATATTCCTTTATTCGAACGTTGAAACCTCCGGGTAACTTCAGCAAGCATATAGTATCTATTTGAGGACAATGGCCAAGCAATTTTGCACCCACATGGAACCCAACGCAGCTCATGAGAAGGACTTGCTTTTGAAATGGGACGACTGGACAGCGGGGTGGGGTTGAGGGACGGTTTGACAAATGGCGACGAGGCGCCATCTTAGACGGTCAGCGCATGCGCGGGGGCTACCGCAGCCAATTCGTCTCCGCGATAAATAATGAGAGGAAGGGAAGTCGGCGGGTGACGGGTGGGATCTTTGGAGAGGCGGATGTCGCCGTAGCAACGGCGTATTCGGAGGGGACCCATTCGAGGAATTTCAAGTGCGTGGGTGGGGTGAGGAAGTTCATTACGTATTGGGTGCGAGGAGAGTACCCTTCATTCGGGAGAAAACCCTGCCTTTTCAATTGGTTTTATGATTGAGCTATCGCAACAGTTCCATGGTCACTCTCGCTGGTTTCACTAGAAAAGAAATATCACTCCAAAAATTATTTCCCGCAATTCTTCGAATTCATAAACTAGGAATAGCGCCCAGTGACGAAAATGGAATGCTTACTAGATTAACGGTTTTTTTATATTGACATTACACTTCTTTTTAATATTAGAAAGCCAATCAGCGAATTATTAAGATGGTCAGAGATATTTTATAATTTTTTTCATGTAAAATAATAATAATTAATTAGTTCACTAAACTTCGGCTCAACTACCGAGGAAAAATAACTTCCTCAGTTTAAAAAAATTTTATCAATCACGACCGGTTTCATAAAAAAATTGAAATCATCAGGCATCATGTAATTAGATAGATCGCAATGTACTATAGATATTTTATGACATCTCTCGGTATAATACATAATGCCTGATGATGTCAAATTTTTGATGAAACCGGCTGTGATTTATAAAAAATATTTTGAGAAACGGCTGAAGTTCAAAATTCACTAGTGAAAAAACTCTTATGCTATTTGGAAAATCCTTCTTCTAACCCCGGGAAAATTGTTTGTTACAATCAAATACTTTAGAGTATATATAAAGTGTTCACCAATGACAATCATATTTAAATACTTGGTAATTCCCTGATTAAGAGCCATTTTACAGGAGGGAATTAATTTCTTATTGGTTCAGGCTTTCGCCTATATTACGTTGAACAATTAAATTATTATTATTATCATCTGTATAATTGAGTGCGCCTTAGGTCACTTATGGCCTGAAGACGCCGTCTGCAATGATGGCGAAACTGTCGTCAAATATAATCACGCACACGAAGGAAACCCCAGAAGATTTGTTTCTTCTCGTAAAATTGAGTGTTATCATAATATAAACAATGTATTCATCTCCTTTATTCCACCGTCACCTTTATTTGTCGCGTTTATCGTCTCTCACTGAGAGAAAGCTACGCCATGTACGCATACTACCGTGGAATGTATTGTGGTTTTCAAAAATCCATTTGCTTCATGAGGGAAGAGGCAATATTAAAATGGCAGACCGACGCGCGTAAGAGTTCAGCGACACGGAAACTTCCAACGAGTATTCTGTGATTAGATGATCACGAAAGAAACCGAGGGGGTCAATTCTTGACCAGATTGACGAATTATAAGACGCCGACGGAGCTCCAAGAGGGGAAATCAGCCGACCCATTTGAGCTCCGCTTGACCAAAATCTATGACTTACAAAAAGGCGATCTCCCGCGAGAGATAAGAAATCGAAGTAAAATATGTACGAAACCATACAATGCAAACATTTCAGGAATGAATACAAAAATAAACAAAAGTAAATATGGACTATCAATCGGGGAATTGGGACAAGGTTTAATGGGATCTTTCACACTGGATTACAAATTAATGTTCGGCTTGGTAAATGAAAGCGCGTTATCCAAAATTACCAGCGGCATTCAGGTTTCGATTTACTGTTTCGATGAAGCAATCTAAATAAACATCGGCGGAATTCACCCGACTCCAATCTAATAAGGCATCAGCGCGAAAAGACGAAATTATAGTCATCGGACCCGACCTCAGTTTAACTTGTGAAATGAATTGATTGAATCACTAATCAACTCAGCGCTTCACGGCTCATTAATAGGATTTTTCACGGGGACGAAATAGAAAAAAAAAAATAACGAGAAACTAACGAGGAAAACGGGTTAACGGTTTCTAAAATTCGATAACATCGACCAAGAAGTCCACCTTAAAAAGGAGCTAATGAAATCAAAGCGCAAATCCTACCGACGCGCTGTCCATGTCACACAGCATAAACAGACGTGAACACCGCGAAGGACCCTGCTGAAGAAATACTGACAGGACTTTCGATATTTTTTCAAAGGGGAACCAATCTTGAACGTGCTTTCACTTAGCAATCTCTCTCTCACTCTGTAATATACCCTCGCCTACCAAAAGTGTCGAGGGAATTGTTGAAGCGGAGGGGAGGGGTTGGGGTGGATGTGGGGGGGGGGGGGGGGGGCAACGGGTGGG
>WURS02042311.1:0-11220 GCA_011762765.2 Rhinocypha anisoptera | reverse complement strand
GGGCGGGGGGGGGGTGGGAAGGTGAGTTCCGTTCCTCCTTTGCCGCCTGCGGTTTTCCCAGGAGTATCTATGGTACCTCATGTGTTTTAGCTGGAGGTGTCAAGAGGCGTCACCGAGACTTGAACCCGGACGTCCCCTCCGACCCACAATAAAGCGCTCTCTCGACCTACAGGGCTAACACGACCTCAATAAATTCCAACTGTTCTGATCACAGAATCGGTCTTAATTCCGTACCTTATAATATTAGGAAATGTTCTCAGAGGAATTAAGGAGTATAGTGAATATATACCTATATCAGTGGTATATATATATCATCCTATGCCTATATAGTGAATATATACCTATATCAGGTGTGAGTTATGATACTGTCAGCAGAATTAACAGTAGACCCAATAAAATAGTGACAGTCCAAGTCTTACGGAAGAAGTGGTTAGTTTATATGATGTGAGCTTGAAGAGAGCATTCCGGTAAGAAAACAGTTGGTAGTTATGGGGTATTCAATGTGTTGGTGGTTGGGGAAAAGGAGGCATTGGGGCGGGAGAATATGGTTTATAGGGACAGCGAAAATGATGGCGAGCAGATCAATTGATAGAGTTTTGCCAGTGAATGGGTTTAGTGATCACAAACACATTTAAACCCGAAAACATTAGACCTAAGTAATATCCTTGGAAAACGCTTTTGAGACACAGGGGACACCAATTAGGCGGCATTATGGTTTAACTCAGTTGACAAGAGCGGAGTCAAGAATTGACATTTTCCCTGGGGCACATGCAGGTTCGGATCACTTTGGAATTCGAAACGGAAGCTGATGAAGTAGATGGCAATGCTTTTGAGATGTGGGTGTGGAGAAGATAGGAGAAAGTTATATGTACGAAAGGAAAGGCAAATGAAGAGGTGTTGTGTATGGTACAACATTGAGACATTACAGTTAGGGAAAAGCTAATTGTAAAGGATCTTATTAGGGAAAACCCTATAGGTAAACCAAGGATGCTATTTGGGACAAAAAATCTAGAATTTTATGGTTATAAAGTAAAAGGATGGGAAGAGGTATGTTAGTTAGTTTTCGAGAGCTGCTGCAAACCAATCTTTGGATTCATAAAATGTGATGATGATAACTGCTATTGGTACTGTTTTTAAATTTGGCTAATTTCACTTTGATTAATTTCGGTTAATACTTTTTTATGGCAGACGGTGCAATCTCTTTATTAAAAAGAAAAAAATATTCATTAGTAATTATCCAATCTTATTCTGAAAAATCGCTAATCGGTCGTGAATTCTTGATCAATGAGCTCGAAGGTTTTCGCTAGTCTTGCTTCCATAGTGGGCGAAGGCCGGCTGTTCTCTGGAGCTCTGTTACGATTCATTCGAAGGTTAGAAGCCACTCTCTCAACTGGTATTTCAGTTTGTTTGCTCAAAAAAGGCAGATTTACACATTAAAGCTTTTCTTGCGGTGTGGTAGGCCAAATAAGTTTTTGAACATCTGCCCAGGACTATTCTGAAAGGGAATCTCAGTCTTTCTTTCAGTTGCAGCATTGTATCACACCAGATCTTTGCATCACTCTTAAATTAATGTAAGCATTCATAATTGAATAATGTGAATTTTAAAAGCCATTAGCATAAATTTTGAAAGGAAACAAAGTTAAAGTTACCTATGAGAAATGCCTATTTCTGTACCTCAGGAAGGGAATATTTTTCAAATGATCGCAAGAATTTCAGTTTTCTTTATCTGTGGCCTCAAATTATCCAATGAAAATATCATTGCACTGTGTGAACCTTTCTGACACCCATGCTGATGCGTATGAGGCGCCTGAGGTTAAGCAGACGTGTATTAGGTCTTATTTTGTAAGGCCTCTAGACGTTTGCGACAAACCACACCGGCAGTGAAGATTTCATAGTCGTACAGGAGCTGCGGCTGAATGACACATTTGTAGATTAAGACGCGTTTTCCGTAGAACAATTGTATGTGATGCTGACACCTGTGAAGAAAAATCCTTCATGCGAGGTGTACAGTACGAATATTTTCACTCGAAGCTGACTATATTTTCATGAGGTATGTTAACCCTGTTTGCCTGCACTTATTCCCACAAAAGGCCTCCCCGTCCATCCCGGTGGATGCGAGAAACAAGCTGACCCTGGCTAGAGCCTCCCAACCGAGTTACTACGTCCTCTTGCCGCAGCAACAGCCTCAATCGCCACAGCGGTCTTCGTATCAATTCCTCATCCCAGACTATTCTGCACCAGTCAACAGCGCTTACGTCCTGAGGGACGTGGAGGCGTATGGAGCACCTCTCTATTACTTCGGTGACCAAGGACAACTCCTGGTTCAACTGGCCAACCGCAGATAGTGGCGCTTACATCTGAAGGATCCCCCACCCCCCTCCCTATCAGGAAATAAGCTATTCAAGAAACTTGTCTTCCAGAAAAAATATACTTATGGAAAAATGACCGACTGAGATGTCTTTCGATTTGTTTTTCTTGAGGTTACTGAAAATTTTTAGCCATTTACAATGTATCTTTTTTCTAATTGTTGTTTTATAAACTAATGACTATTAAACTATATTTTATTTAAAATGTCGTTTTACTCTTTAATGTTATTAATTGACATCGACAATTCGCATTACATATGTATACATTGAGGTCGTGGTAGCCCAGTGGGTAGAGTGCTTGGCTACTGACCGGGCGACCCGGGTTCGAGACCGGGTGATAACCCTCCGGACACATTCAGATAAACTCAAGCTGAGTGATTTTTCGGGTACCACATCTTCGTGGGAAACCACAGACGGCACAGGAAAATGAACTGGCCCCTCTACCCTGATGTGTGAAATTCCACACGCCGTGGGCTTAATACTAGGTGAGCTCTACCCTCACTTAACATACCAACCATCGGGTTGATCACTGTGGTTGATGTATACATTCACATTTGCACTGATTCTAACTTCTGTGATCAGATCCATGATCAGAAATGATTCAAAGACATAAAATATGATTTATTTCGTTACTCTTGTCAGAGCTCATTTCCGGTAAGCAAAGGGAGGTCCGTGGTTTGATTCCCAAGCATAGAAAATATTTTGTTTGAAAAATGCTTCTTCCAGCTGCCTCACCATTTGTGTTTGTCCTTTTATGTGTCTCCATCCCTTTCCCAAATATATAGTTGCACAAAGAAAATCTTGGTGGCAATGACAAAATTAAAAAAAATAAGTATAAAACTGCTAATAAAATAAAGACGGAGATATAAACAGAAAGGGCACTCACAGGAATAAGTTTGACCTCTTCGACGGACGTGATAAACAAGACATTTGTACAGCCATATAGAAAGATGTTACCGCTGACGGCGACTTAAAATTGCCTAGCTACCGTATTCGATTTCCCCTGTGATATTTTCCTTAGTCTTTTCAATTTCCAAAAATTTCATGGCCATAATTTTATTTTTCCTGCAATTATTTCAGAAATAATTTTATTTTGTCAACAAATGTTGTTCGTTCATTTCTCTGCTGTTTGACCGTAACTCGCCATGCATGGCATGGTTTCTCAGTAAGATATGCCTTAGAATGTGAAAACAGCTTAAGAATACGAATTGACACGTCACATGAATGACTTAAAATTACGCGATCGCCTATACCTGGGAGAAAGAAACCTTAAAGAGTAGCAGAGTTTTCAAAGATGAATAACTGGTAATGTCGTTTAGACAAATGCTAAAGATCGTGTAAGGACGGCGCAAGTGCTGAAACGACGTAAACTTGTATGTTTCATAGATTAAATAGGACTCCTTATCCTTACTAATATATGGTATTGCTTGACGCAATGCTACTTACCTTGTCTTTGGTTATAATTTCGTCGCACAAAACTCAGGAACTTGGCTGGGAACAAATTTCGAAGAAGTTGATGCTTTCTCTACCATCAAGTCTTGAAGCTACTATCCGAAATATTTTTGAAAAGCGAAGGATGCAGATAAACCCACAGGAGCCACAGTGAGATCTTTTGTTTCCTCGAAAACTTTATCTGACAAATGAAGCTATTGCCGCAATAGCTTGTTTCCCCGGTAAAGGGATCCATCTTGATTCCTGTGTTTATGCAAAAAAAATGTGGCATCTTTTAGTTTTGAAAGAATTGTAAATGATTGTCTTTGAAGGACGATTCCTGAAGTTTTCTTAATTGTTTTCCGAGTCGGATATGCCCGTGTGAATATTTTATTTATTGCAGAAATTGACCAGGTAAAACTGTCGGAGTATCTATACATATATAAGTAAAATCAAGTAATGTTATCCGAGTTATCATTAGGTGTCTAACTACTTTTGTTTATTTATTTTTAATTTCTATTGTTTCAATTCTCCAATACCTTGGCTACATGCTGCCTGCATTAAATAATGGGAAATCCATTCGTGTGAAGCGTTGAGTCCTTACTATATAATCACTCAATGCCGATTTTGGTCAGTGTGTCCTTATTTATTATGGTGGTAGCATTTAAACGATCAATTGCCGTGCAGAATGGTAGGTTTGAAAACTTCTCGACGTGAAAATACATCCAGAAAAAAATTAAATTTATATACTTTCAGTTGGAGCTGATCAAAACACCAAACTATGCAAGCTGACTATTTTGGGATTTGAATATACCGGAATAACTGGGATAAGTGCGACAGGTTACAAGTGCAAGTCTTGGGACAGAATATATACAAACAATCGAGTAAATACCATATAATTTTCCCAAATAGGACAATTTAAAAAAAATGCTTTGTTTTATAATTATAAATCCCGATCAACACGAAAGCAATTACATGGAAAATGATTTATAAAATATGCAAATATCGTAGAAAAGTTGAAGCATGTGAATTTTGACATGCTGTGGACTATGTACTAGATGAGCTCTACCATTACCTAACTACCAACCTAGGATTTAGGGTTGATTTGAACAAAAGTAAAAAATGGAATTGGAACTTAAGTTTCTTAGGATATTATAAGTGGTTTCCAAATTCAATAAAACCGTTTACAATTGAAATGAATTATTTCCTAGGCTTCTGAAAAAATATCAGATGAAGATTTTATAGAGGGATCAAGAAAATTGGCGAAGACCTTATGCCGTAATCCAAACAACAACCCCCAAGGACCATGGTGTCACACTTCAAATCCAGATGTCAACATTGACTATTGTCAAGTCCCTCTTTGCCTCTTCCTAGGTAATAACCCTCTCAGTTAATGGTTTTATGAGGATTTTAGTGCACAAATATGAAGCAATTTATTTTATTAATAAAACTAAGTGGAGGACCATTTTGAATTTATTAATTGAATATTGTTATAAAAAACTGCACATCATATGTACCAGGTATTATGACTCATGCCAAAAAAGATTTTATATGAGAGAAGACACTTTTATAGTTCATTCTTTGATATGAGTTTTCTCTTTGATATGACTAGCAGAACACACACTGAATTACATGGACAGACATATTCTCAATGCTTTTGAAGGAAGTGTCACTTGAAATGATGATATAAAACTACTGGATATTCAGAAAGAGAAGTTTTTGGCTCCTGCTCTATCTACTGAATACAAAGAGCACACATAATAGAGGCTAAAACTCTTTTACATATAATTGTCATGCTGTGGCTTAGGACTGTCAATAAAAAGAACCTGGTCATTAGATACACACATGTCCTGTCTAACACATCACATTCTTCTTAGGACTCTTTCTATTACACCTTTGTAGTATGTATGTTCCAGTCACATTTTTAACTTCAGGATCAAGTCATAATCTCATAAGTAAAATATAAAGCCAGTGAACATAATTAAGATAAGGATACTACTGTTTTGCTGAAATAGATGTTTTCAACACTTCATTTTACTATCCTCAGATAGGGAAACAACTATGCTACCATTTGAGATGACACTGCATGGAGAATTGTTTTCAATATGAGCTTGAATGCTCTTTCAGGGAGAAAATTCACTTACATAGACCTTAACTGTCAAATTGTTCTATTAACCCTTTTGTGGCGGGGCCCTAAACTGGTATACAGTCCCTGGATATGAGTGTGTGGCAAAATATAGCAAAAATAACCAAAAAAAAGGTAATTTGTACTGGGGGGATGATTCTGAACACCCAATATATCAGTCATTCAATGCAAAAGGATTAAATAAATCCTGGCATAAATTTGAAGGAGCCATAGACTATTAACCTTCCTAATCCCTCAAAGTCCCGATGAAGAACAGAAATACTTCCCTAAGCAAAATTTTCAGTCATTATTGGGAAAAATTACTACTGGGAAATTTCTTATGAAGGTACTTAATTATTTCATCGGAAGTTGCACCAGGATTTACTAGCCCAACTTACAAGTGTGACTTGTTCAGGACACAGAAGTATCATTCATATTTAATGGAAGAATTATTTCTGATCACAATGCTCAACCTTTTCTGTTTGCTTTTTTTCTGGCACACAGCCAAGAAACCATAATTATTCATAGAATTATCATTACATTCCTCAGGATTATTTAGTAATCTGGTAGTATCAGTTGAGTTGATATCAGACGAAGAATCACTTTCTGTTGTAACAACATTACTGATGCTTCCAGGATTAGATATACCTTTTGTAAATTTGTTAACAATTGCACCTGTGAACTCTAAAAGAATTCAGGTATATGGGTTTTGAAAAACACATTCAAGGTCCCAAAATTTAGGATTAGTCTTAATATTATTACTAGTATTATATACTGTTATGTAAAATTTCTAAATTTTTATTTTTTTATTCCATACTATCAATCACTTTGGTGTAATGTAGATATTCCATTACTCACATGCTGAAATATCTTTCATTAATTGATATAAAAGAACTGTTTTCAATGTTGTAATAGTAGTTAAACTTGTAAAAAATTTTGTTTTATGCCACATTTTCCTTAATCTCAAAGAGCCCTTTTTAATTTATTATTTTTTATTGACAAGTTACAAGTAATGGTTCATATGAATTAAATGAGTGCATAACATATTGTATTATGAGCTAGAATCTTGAACTGAAAGCCCTTATGTACCATATACAATATTCCAAAAGGAATTGACTTTAATATTTCCCAGAGACGTGAAAGAATCATCATCATTGACAAAACTTGGAAAAAAATAAAATTCTATTCTAAATCCTTAAAGAATAAAAAACTGTAACTAGTATATTTGGCTAGACAATGGAAAGAGCCAGGAAACCTAAAATGTATACTAAAAAAAAAATCATTTCTATTGGCTGTAATAAAATGGTTGAAGACTAGGTAACCCAATGGCTAGAGTGCATGGTTATTGAATGGGTAACTCAGACACAACACCTGTGAGACCTCTGGACACTTTTGGACCTCACTTTATATAAACAGCAACACATTTGGCATTAATTTTCTATCCCATGATTTTTTTTTAATTCCTGAGATAGTGTAATAATTTTCAATTGATTTCAGAATGTCGAGTAAGTGGTGCTGGTTCAGAATATGGAGGAGTACTCTCTAAATCAATTTCTGGTCTAGAATGTCATGCTTGGAAGGTAGGAAATTCAAAGATGAAACTGGGCTCTACTTTTCCTGAGACTAACTTTCCAAGTGGCAGCCTCGGTCCTGAGGGACGGAGTTGTCGGAATCCAAATGGAAATGTAGCTGGGCCATGGTGCTGGGTCAAACCTGACAATGAAGCGATTGAAAATGAGGAAAGTTTTGCTGATTTGGATGGTACAGGATTAGTTGCTGAGCTCTGTGATGTACCTTTCTGCAATGAGCCAGGTAAAGTATATGCATATAATAAAATTTAGATTTTAATTGCTTTCCACTATAATGAAATTAGGTAAAATTTTGAGTGAAAAGTTCTTGGGTTTCACACCGGGTCAGGTCCTCCATGTTCCGCTCCAACGTTTCGATGGGCGAGTCGCACATCGAAATGTTGGAGCGGAACATGGAGGACCCGACCCAGTGTGGAACCCGAGAACTTTTCACCCAGAGTATTCACCGGGAAAACGCTAGACCATACATTAGGCAAAATTTTGTTCGTCATTTTGAATGTTAAATCATTGATAGATCTATCATATGTTACTACAATGACAATTCGCTTATTTTTGGTAAACAGAATGTTGGCTCCTGCTGAGGACATTTTCCAAGGTTGGTACATTTTCACCATGAACTTCAATCAATCGATTACTACAGTACTCTTTTGATATCCATTTGATGGCATTTTTTAGTTACATATAACAGAAAATATAATAATAAATAATACTAAAGTTATATTTATTATTTGAAATAATTAGATACTCATGTTCCATTGCAGTTGATGCTGACAACATATTCACTTGCTGTAAGAGATAGTTCACAAAGGCACTGCAGAATAAATTTTATCATAATGGTCTAATTTTTGTAAATTAAATTATCTGGTAAATTTCGTTAACTCTTTTTTATCAGAGTAACTGAATTACAAATTCATTCTATCTTTTTATATAATTGATAAAAAAAAGGCTGATAGAATACACATTTGGTCTTTCAGATTATTTCTTTAATAAATACAATGGTTTAATTTCAAATTATGGTATTTCATTGAATCTTCAAATCTCAAAGATTCAATGGATTCAGGAGGGTAAGTGAATTTGAGGATCCATCCCTAATAATCAAAATTTAGTTTAAAAAAAAATATATTTCCCATCTGCTTATAGCCTTGCAAAAGCCTATTAATTTTCTTTTTCTACCTAGCTTACCAAGTATCTCTTATGACTATCAATATCCAATTTTCTGTTCTTCTGAAGCTTCTGGTCACTTTGTTGATTGGTATTGGAATATATTTATTTATGACTGTGCTCTTGCTGACTACAACCATTCTGTAAAATTAGTTATGTATAGATAAATACAACATTCATTCTCAAGGTGGGTATCAAACCCTTGACCTTTGGATCAGTTGGTTGAGGGCCCTACCCACTCAGATAACCTGGCCAGCAATTTCATTATCCCATTAACTCTTCAGTGAAGTCTACTCTAAACAGTCCACTTATCCCATTTTCTCCAAACTTCTTCCAAAATCATTTCTTCTCCTATTAAGCATAATGCTACTTAATTTGAATTCTAATACATTTACATGCTTTATTGCCTATTAACTTCCACAGTACACATTTCAAATGCCTCTATTCTGCAGTAATCAAACTAGATGTAGCATATTGTGCACCATAATAAATTTTTCACCAATGTCATAAAGTTCTTATCATATCTCCAGTAATCCAGTGTTTCATTCACTGACGTATTTCTTCTAACACTGGACCTTACAAATACATCTCTTTTGCAGGTTAACTGTGATATTACATTTTTCAATGTATTTCTCAAAGTAATGTATTTTGCAGATTGCATGGCTTTCATCAATGGACCCAGGACTTTTTCACACTATACATCCATAGGAAAATCATCGAATAATTTGACAATTTTGTATAAACCCTGGCTCTTGGAAAAATGGATATCTAAAAAAAGTGGCCACTTTGTTAACCTTTTCTTGTCCACATCTCCATCTCCATTTAGTCCAGGCTTTGAACTAAAACTTCCCATCTATGGCAAAGATGAAATGGAGCTGAGATACATTGGATTTGGTGAAAGCCGGGAAGGAATGCACTTAACGATGGGAGAAGAGGTACATTTTATTTCTGATAAATACACATAGACCATGTTGTACTTGCTTTGTTTTTCCAGTGAAAAATTGATACATGAATTATGTCTTACTAGAAATTTCTCCTTAACTTATGGTATTCTCATTGAGAAATGTATATAATATCATATTGAGCTAATTGTGTGATTATATAGAATAATAACAAGATATGAATTTCATTTCTTACCAGAGAAAAAGAAAAATCAGTCAGCTTTTTTAGTAAAAATCCCATTAAACATGATATGTCACATGTTACACTCTGGTAAAAAATGAAAGACTAAAATATTTATTGATATATGTGATAGAAAGGATAGTTGGTATAAAGCACTTTAGCAAGAAGTGTATCATTTGTGGTGGCAATATTTTAAACTTGACTTGCAAAATATTTTATCTTCCTTCAGCTTCTTTTCTGGTGAAAAATGGAGTTTATTGTATCAGTTTGCAACATAGCACAATATCAGTAGAAAAAGGCTCAAACACAGATAGAAGCATGTGCCCTCTAGTGAGACAAAAAAATAATATAAATGGTACCAGTATTCAAAATAGTCCAAAATATAAGTCAATATTTAATAATAATGTAATTTATTATTCAGTAGGTCAAGATGACATATAACTCATCAGTATATAACAATTACATTATCACAAGATAAAGAGAGTCATAAAAAAATCATAGCATACACAAATACATAAAAATAAGGTCATGGAGATGTTAATGACAAGAGAACAAAAAATTACACTTGCAGCTTGTCATTGAAAAACTCATCAATACTGTAGTAAATTTTAATTTGTAGTAGTTTATATAATTTTACTTTAAATATAGAGGACAGGAAATATTTTTTATTGATTGTGGAAGTTTATTGTAGTTATTGAAGTTTGAGAGGCAGAGTGATGAGGACCTTGCATTGAACAGGTTAGATTTAGACTAGTTGGATGAATATCTTCTCTACCATGGGTCATGTACTTATGAACAGTAGTGTTAGTGGGGAACAGAGAGGGGCTATTTTTCACAAAAATAGAACACTGCAGAATCTATATACAAGGGAAGGGAATTCCAAGATTTTGAAATATTGGCCTACCTGGAGATCTGGTAGATACCCCAAAAATGGCTTTGACAGACTTTTTTGTAAAGAAAATACTTTTGAAGCAGCCCTAGAATTACCCCCAGAAAATGATACCATATGAGATATGGGAGTGGATGTATGCATAGTAAACAATTTTCAAGGTTATCATGGAGATAATTTGTGCTAGCTTTCTTAACATGAAAATTCCTGTAGAGATTTTGTTAGCTACCTGATCAATGTGAGTGATCCAGTCAAGATCCTCTCTCAAGTGGAGGCCCAAAAATTCAACTGTTAAAGAGCATCGGATTATGTTATTTTTAACTTTTAGCAATGAACTACATAGGGGAGAGATATTTTGCAATGAAATTGCATTAAACGGGTTTTGTTGTCATTTAAAGTCAAATTATTTACTTGATACCATAAAGCCATGCTACTAATTGTGTTTTTTGTGCTTACTATTAGTTCAGGGAAGAAGTATCATCGGCATACAAAACTGTCTTGCTGTATGGCAAAGAGGGAGGTAGGTCATTTACGAAT
>WURS02042301.1:0-11223 GCA_011762765.2 Rhinocypha anisoptera | reverse complement strand
TGGAGCGGCACATCGTGGTGCCTCCTGATTTCTTTTCGAGCATCAGGGCTTCCCCATCACTCCTGGATGTGCATCGCTTGTCCTCGACCGCCGAGAGCGACGTGGGCCGCAGGTGGCGCCTATCAGACATCTCAGTTCCACTTTATCCGTCATATTTCCCTTCCTTTTCCCAGTACATCGTATAAAGGCTCCGTCGACTCCCTACATGGTGATAAAACCGACTGTTCTCGTGCACGCTGGAACAAAGACTGAAGTACCAGAGGGAGGATAAATATGTTTAATTTTCAGATAATTCTAAAAACCCTGTGGAACAATGTTGGAAGCAGATTTTTCGCAGCGAGGGATAATTAACTATATATATCAGTCTGTTTCTAGACTGACGCTCATTGTGGTAGACCTATTTATCTGCGTTAACGTGGAGTCCTTTCTGATCTCATTAATTAGAGTAACGATGAGATATTTAAGTTGGACATGAAAGACTGACTTTGAAAGTCAGGAACGCATTTCTTTGCCATTATATGCGCGGGGAATATAATGTACGCGATTGCATTTAAGTAGAGGCGGCTCCCGCTGCGTAGTGAATGTGACTTTTGAATTCCAACGCGACTGTTTTGCTTAGTGCATTTGTCACCAATGCGGCGTGACAGCAATCACTTTTACATTGAGTCTTCCACCGTGTCGAAACGGTCTCTTAGACTTGCGAGTCGTCGACGGGTTCCTCTTTATTTTTTTCATCCATCCCGGTCTCTCTCCTTATGTCTGTCTGTCTCTCTCTCTCTCTCTCACGCAGTCAGACATTAAAGCGATGGTCTCTTCGATTGACGACTCTCGGGTGATTCTCACGAGAGAGTGAAGTGGCGAAAGAGCGGGAACACAGGAATTCACTTTTCGTTCGGGCGCTTGAGGATTTTATTTCGCGACACTCCGGGAGTAACGTCCCTTCCGTCGGCACGAAACACGTCAACGGAAATGCATCCCGCGGATCGATTCCACGGAAAACGCCCGTCACGCGGTGGTTGAACGTGGTTTGAGTGTCGTAGGAATCATGCTGAGTGACATAAGGGTGAAGAATGCTCGCGAGAAGAGAGGGTGGAAGAAGGATGAGAGAGAGAGAGAGAAAAGAAAAGGAAGAGGTCTAACCAATTCCTAGATGACGAAAAAGAACGGATCCAAGGTCATTCAACGTGCCAAGAGGTGTTGGAATGAGCACAAAAATGTCGTAAAACCACATATTCCGGCAAAGTTCTTTTATTACCATCGTAAAACTAGGTCTTCAAATGCCTAGAACCTTTTTCACGTAATAATCAGTTGGAAAATACATGCAAAATTCAATGAAGTTAAGATCGGAGGACTTCGGGTATGGAATTAAGGAACCAAGGGGGGCAGTGGCTGGAAAAAAATTTGAAAACACTGAGCCTTACCATATCTAAAATCTGAAATACAAAATCAGTTAACGCTACACAATTTGCTCTCAGTTTTGTGTGACGTATAACAATAAAAAATAATTTTTCAAGGTTCGCTGATTTTTATTAAAAACTAAATTTACGCCAAAATACGTAGATAAATAATTAAAGGAATATTTTTTCAACTGAAGAAAAATTTTTAAGGAACGTACTTTTCTTGCTATATCACACACGCGTTTATTTGCTGCTCTACTTTACATAGATTGGTAGGCAAGGAAAGAAAGTACGAACGTAACGTTTCAAAGGTCTGGTCTGAAGTAAAATTACAATGCTCTGCCGAAATCCAACTTTCTTGCGAGAAAACTTTTTGAGAGCATTTATTTCCCCTGAAATAAGTAAACGCGATGATTCGTCTCCATCTGTCTTCATCTAGACGTAATGCCACTCAGAACTATTCTCCCAAGAAAGTAGAGAGACACGTGGTCTCCAGCGACGCCACTGAACACCGTTCGCCTCGTTTTTCACCTCTCGCAACCATTATCCGTTTCCATTTATTCACGCATATGTTTTTTAAAAAAAACCTGAAAAGAGGAAGCCGCTTACAGCGAAAATAATCATTTTCATAAATCTATGGTCGCATACAAAACTTGATTGTAAGTTGCCTTGAAAAATGAAATTCACTTACTTATGGAGATTGAGTATAAATAGGATTTTATCAGATAAACCGAGAAATTGCTAAACCCTTCCTCCATACACTCTATCGGCTAACAACTGTTTTTCTTTTATCGTTATCTCTTGTATGCTATTAGTTACTGATTGTTCTAGTTGACGTGCTTTCAATATGATTTAATTTAGAGGCATTTCACAGTTAGTTTTAGAGGTCTACCAACTCTCTGTATCATAATTTTTATTCTGCAGCTAAAAATTAATTATTCAAGGTTCCTTTAATTTTCGTAATCGTTTATCCCCATTATCTTTATCTCAATTGAGAGATATTTCAGTGTGTTTATCTCCACTCAATGTCCACTGGCATCAGGGTTATGTGTCCTTTTGTGTCAACTATTTTAAACAGCAAGTGAATGAGGCTTTGAACCATTTAGAATCACTGATAATTTTGATAATCACGATATCATTATTATTTCATTTACTTTATAAACAGAATTGAGGTATTTACAAAATATCTACTGTATTAAATAGTTGTATATCGGAATTTTTACACCGTCTCCCTGGGAGATATCCTAAGTGGAAGGCCAAATCATCAAGAAAATAAAGCAACTATATAAATTATTTTTACTTGTCAAATACGAGTCTTCAAGTCGTACTTCAAGTCACCATTCTCATTAATACAAATTTTAGTACACATTGAAATTTTACCAGGATTTACATTATTCTTCAAAGATAACACAATTTTAGATGACTCTAACATATTTTATAAACCTACTTTAAACTAGTAAATGTTGGGTTCAAGACGTTTTCCGTCGTCCCCTGTTTTTCTTTCTCGTCAATGCGTTGACAGGCTGCACTCTTAAGAGTGGTTATGGAATACATATTGACTGCCTTTTTCCTCTCAGTCATAGCGAAATGTCGTATCATCAATCGAAGAGTAAGTTAAGTAAGGGCTGTTACATAAATTTTGAAAAGGTCATTTGAATGAAATCGATTGAAAGCGATATTCTCCTCAGTGCAACATTACCACTTTATTTCCCGGCATGGTAACCTTCAAATATATATCCAATTACATTAACATATTGAATCTCATTTAATATCGATAATAAAAAGTTATAATTATAATAACAGATATAATTATTTCCTTCCAGAAATTGAGCCTAATATAATGATATGTATTAACTTTCACGAGTTGGACTCGCGCGCAACGAATCTGTCGATATAGGAAATAGTTTCCGGCGTGACTTCGTGGAACTGCTTCATGATTAAATGAGACACAAACTTTGAAATTCCACATAAAATTTTATGTGGAATTTCAAATTTTGTGTCTCATTTAATCACGAATCTGTCGATACTTAATATCAATAGGAATTTGTAATAATGCAATTGTAATAACATTAGTCCAATCAATTACTTCGCTCAATTCGTGTTTTTCTTTATTTTACTTTGGACTGTCTTTTCCCGTATTGCAAACTCCGATTTTAGTTAAATTTTTTAATGTATTTTTGAAGAGTCGACGAGTTTAATTTTATTTTTTCTATATCATACTAAAGGGTAAGAGTTCGCCTTTTTGAAAATATCTTAGAGGTTATAGAATTAAGTGAACAAATCATGAGTAAAAATGTGGTAAAATTTTTCGGATAAAGAGCATTTCTCTTGATCTTGAGTTTCCATTCATTATAAATTGCCTTCGAACATTAACTGTCAACAGACCCACAATGCAATTCCTACTACTATATTCACCCACAATGACTCCCATGCCATCCATACACTCTTCTTTTATCCGTATTTTTTTTGCTAGACCTTTCCATCTAATTTCCCATATGTTCCGAAAATTTTATCGTTTTTCAAGGGGTGCCTTATCCATGTGCTTATTTCATTTACCTTATGACCCTTGGATACTTTTAGTGGTGTACATCTTTGGTTTCTTTCTCCGCTTTAAGTTGTCTTGTTTATATTCACTTCACAGATAGAAGAACAAAGTTTTTTCTATTTTATCTAAAACCTAATTTATGGTATTTTGCTGTTTTTTACGAAATTTATCATCAAAATGTCCATTCAGAAAGCTTCGACGGCGTAAAAACTCACAACTAACTTATACATACTTATGTCCTATAAAGTAAATATAAGACGTCCTTCTGATATATATATATATATACACATATATATTTTCCAGCTGAGTCGCCGCTGCCATTAACTTTGAATGACAGGCGATTTCAGTTACCCTCAAGAGTCTATAAAATTTCAAAATGCTCTCAGAGATGATAGCTACCTTTAGAGCAACTCGTAAAATCTTGCAAGGCACCGGATTTTTAGGTGCCTGTTTGATGATTAAAGTGCATATAAATTTCTTGTGGTGACGTGAGAGAAAATTTATGATAAATAATACATAGAAGCTAATTTTACATTCTCCATTTAGTTTTAATTATATAGTCTATGAATAGCTCCACTGATGAATGAAATCAAATGGTTTGTCAAGCAATAGTCTGATGGTGAAACATGCATTATGCAGAGTACTTCTCTCAATCACTGAAGCACATGCAGTTCATCAACTGTGATATTTCAGTATAAATATCATATTTATTCACAACATTAAGGATATTGATTTTGAAGTTTGTCGATAAAGGCTTTATCGTTATCAAACATGCCATAATCTCTAAAAACTGGAAACCAAAATATCCCGAAGAGTTCGAGTTCATAGTCTTGGCCTGCTTCATATACGATGAGTATTGATGAAATTTTAATAAAAACGATTAAACGAGACACAAACTTTGAAATTCCACATAAAATATATTTTCTATACGACCGTTCTATACGACGATTTTCTATTCGTCGCAATGCAACATCACACGTTTAATAAAAACGCTGCAACTCCATATAAAAGTTTATTATAAACACGAACAGTTTCTTCACTTTCTTCACCTAGTACAGTATATTCATGTGATGATGAACGGTTCGGAACAGCTGTGTTCACAATAAAATTCGTTTATGGGGAATTGCAGTGTTTTTTATCACTTGGTGAAATATCTCCACCAAGTGAAGTCCGACACGATGTCTTTATACGGCGAACCTTTAATTTCGTGTGCGTTATTGTTTCTGAAAATCGCACAATTTTTAACGTGATCGCGTAATTTCACGATATCTCAGTTCAAGTGATAGTCAGTGTGCCAATTATTTCACCTTTGCCTATTCAACGTTCAGGTTTCACCACATTTAATTTTAATCTATCGAAATCATCAGTAAATTTTCAAGATTGGATTGCGGTACTCTTTTGTTTTCGTTGTTCCGCTTGTCCTAATTGATCAATGTCGGGCAAATGCACCACAGTTTATATTTTTTGGGTCGCGGTTTTCCCCAAAATTTACAATCCAATGCTCCTTTTGTGCTTCCGATGTTCGCGTTGTGAGAGCGTATCTAAACGTCGCTTGACGTCGACAGAACCTAGATCCTCGATGACATTCCGAATGCGATGGGTCTTAGCGGAGGAATGGCCAGGTACACCATTCGCAAGGGAGTTGAGGCGGCCGACCCGGATGAGTGCTATTAAAGATTTAATCACCAACATTTGCCTTCTCTTTAGTGATCTGGGGGATTTGAGGGGCCGTTGTTTGGATGAGGGGAAGGGCTGGATACGAGCCCAGGATTCAAAGAGATTTTCAGATGAAAAATTAAGTTCGGTTTGCACCTTGCTCGCGTAAAAATGAGTGGGAAAATGAGAATGACTTTGTATCGTTAACGAGAAGGTTTCATTTTATTCATACTCCGATGAAAAATTATTTCCCTTGCGCAGAAAGTGATAATCAGCCTTTCAATGTACAGACGTGGTACAAATTTGTCATGTCGTCACAGTCACATACTCCAGGTCTCTGATAAGTCTCAACACTTCCGCTCCCTTGTTGCAAACAGCCTAATCCGGCAGGTCAATTATAGGTAAGCTTCGACGTTCGAGATACCCACGTATAAAATCATCGTCAGTATATTGGAATGCCTTAACCACTTAATCCATTAGGTTATCAGTTATTGTATCGGTAAACTTTCATAACCTAAATGACCTAATTTTCAAATATCCTCAAAGATAATTGGAAAACCCGCCGGAGGGATAGCGCTGTTCGGTGCAGTGGGTTCGAATCCCCCCTGAGATATGGGTGTTATTTTTTTAATAACTTTTATTGCTGAATGGGTGAGGTCCTTAAGGTCATGCGTCCGTAAAATATATGCAAAAGAACATTGAAAAAAGCAACCCCAAAATAATGAGAAAAAGCTTAAGATTAAATATATACGTATACTTCCTTCTCTCAATTAAGAAAGATGGTTTAGCCATCAAAATGATCGAAACATAAAATATATGTGTAGCTCTTTTTTTCTGTTTGTTCTGTTTTGTCTTTGCCACCTCCTGGGGTAGTGAATCTTTATATAAACTCATGCGAGTCTCCCCCTTCTAAGATCCTATCAATGATATTTTGCTTCATGGGATGAAAACAGCTAAACATTGGATAAGTCTTCTTAGGAAAAGGAGGTTTGATAAAATTTTAATTTCATTATTATAATTAATATAATTCATCAACAATATAACAAATATTAAAAATATTTTTTATGCTAATTTCGCTATATTTCTGCTATTTGAGGCAGAATTTATGTAGGTATCTAATTCATTTTACCTACATAATATCCGCATAATTACCTCTGATATTGGATAGTTGTTTGACGTAAAAAATTTTTTCCAGTATTCTATGATTACTATTTTTCTAAATCATCGACCGGGTTAGCTCTGGTGAGTAGCGTGTTCGCCGGCTAACCCAAAAGTCACGGGTTCGAATCCCGCCCAGGTCATGGGTGTAGTGTTTGTCCAGATGTGTTTTTTCTATGATTTGAAGAGGTGCTAAATGACCATAGCCGTCGAATCACCCAACAAAAAACAACACTACTACTACTTTTTTAAATCTATTATTTTTTATCTTTCATTTTACGACTACATTAACGTAACTAGAGCTATTTGGTGTGGTAATATATCCTTATTACGTGTGTTCCTTGAAAACTATTTCTTTCAAAATTCTTCCCGTCCGTTTGCATGTATTTTTATTTTGATAAAATTATTTTTTTAATAAGCATAAATCGTATGATAACTGGAAAAAATAAATTTAAGTTGATCATTTGGGAGCGTCTCCCCTTTCCCGAAATATTTCATCGATGTACATCCAGGAAATGTATAACTTGTCATAAATCAATGGAACTTGTGGCATCCCCCAGGGTCAAATGCAATGGTGTGGGGTGTTTGAGGAAAATAATACCTTAGGGCTCAAAGATAGAGACCGAAAAAGTTTCGCAATTGCCATGTGCCTTACAATGCGGGAAGCATACGGAAATTCTGTGTTGCTATAAACTATTCTTTCTGGTCAATGATAATTTTAGTCTCTTACGGAAACCCGCAATGCAGAAAGTCAAAAGTGACTTGTTGTAGCATAGTCATAAATCTTTTCTACTCATGATGCATCATGCTGAGATATTCATTTGCGTCACTAACCTGTGAAATATTTTAAATCTTTTATTCGTAATATGCGCGTCGAGGGCTATGGTACGTAATTTAGCACCTCTTCATGTTACAGAAAAATACCCTATTGGTCAATCACAACACTCATACCATTGACCTGGCTAACTCGGCCGGCTATTAAGTCTTCTTGATCGATTTTATTTTGGGACTTAACTTAAAGTATTATGAGTACTTTTATATTAGTTATTACTACGAAGTTGTAAAAAAAAACCTGGAAGAGGCTAACTAAATACAGCTGAATTGCAACTTATTCATTCATCAATGGTTAATCCATAGTTTTCCGTATAATGTGGTGATCACTTAGTGACAATTTATTTCTACCGAATAAATAACCCTTTGCTGTGTTAAACGGTTAAGTCGAATATTTACAATAACCGTGAATGAATTGAATGAATCCAAAGTCCACCTGATACTCATGCGTCACTCATGAAAAATTAAAACGCGAAAACAATCATGGGAAGACACAAGATATGTAGGTGTTTGCTTTGTTTTATTTCAACAGAGCATGGAAATAAGATAAATTAAAACTCACAGAATATGGAAATAAAACAAAACAAATACCTACATACCTTGTGTCAATGTGAAATTGTGACACCAGTGAATTTTAATCATGGAATGTTACTAGGGAGTCTTTTAATTTTTCCTCTAAGAATTGTTTTTGTGAAAATTAATCTATATCCACGGGGACGTTAATAGAATTTAAATTATCAGTAAAAACAGGCACGCGCTCTTTAATTAAAACGCATTATGAAAGCAGCTTATATTCATGTCCTTTGAAAGAATATCGAAGAAGTAGGTATCTAGTAACAACATTTTGTTTGTTCGCAGCTTTTATTGTTATCTTTGGTCGCGTAGAATACTGTGGGAACGAATCGTCACTCTGAAGACGATGGAGGACTTAGCCTTCGAAACTTTGTTGGAAAACAACCCCCTGGACCCGGATGGAAACCCGAGAAATCTTCCTCTCAATCTATTCGCCGGGAAAACCTGAGATCTTTCATTATCTAAACTGTTCTCAGCCAAGGACTAGTTCAAAGTTGTTGAGTATTCACATCTGCGAAGGCTTCACGGTGATTGTCAGATCGATTCTGGGTTTTCTGGTTGCTCCCGCGTTGTTTGAACCTGATGGGTGACAGTTTCGCCGGCATTCCAGTCGCCATCTTCAGGTCCGAAAATGCCGACTGGCTAAAAATGACTTCCTTGAAGTCAACGTCTGGCTGCGGAGCAGATCGTTGGAAGTTTATTTTTGCGAGTGCTGTCGCTGACCATAGCCTAGAAATTTTGCGTGTCGTAGTACGAAATTTAAAGTACTTTGATATCACTTTCGTCATCTCTTTGCTCTCATGATGACCTCGACTATGAGCGCGAGTTGTCTCAATCACTGAGCGCGTCCGAATTGTATCCTCCCTTAGCGTTCTTCGTCTAGTCGCTGATGTTTATGTTTCTTTAAGTCAAATCAAGCGTGATGCGATCTGCGAAAAATCGCTTTCATGCGGCGGAGTAATTGAAGGGCTCAAAGCTTTGATCGGATGCATCCTGAAATTCGATCGGTGGTTGAATTTTAGCTGTGGGAACTAGCGGCGGGCGGAGGATTCAGACCTTCCTACCTTCCCCCATCCACTTTAACAAGTGACGGTGGTACTGACCTCCATCCTACCCCCCTCCCCCCCAACTCCCCCTCCCTTTTGCACCGCAAACCTCTCCTCTCCACCCAACTTCCACTTCGTCAAAATCACACCCCGACTTCCCCGTCTCCAGTAACGTGGTTTCTCTCTACTTGTGGAAAAACACCATTTTGTCATTCTCTGGTCCTTCTCCCCTCCCCCCTATTCTTCTTTCCTTTTCCTTTGGTCTCCTGTTCTATCTCCTTTCGTCTCTTTACCCCCATTTCTCTGTGTTCCTTCCCAGCCACCAGTGGAGAGGCTATGTATTCGCACAAGCATGCATTTTTACAGTCCTTTTTTTTACTTATGCATGAAAGCGAAACTTTTTTTTTTAATGAGGAGGAAGGGAGAGATATAATCTCGCACCCCGCGAGAGGGTAGATAACAGAAGCCAATTTATCCCACCGAAAATAATTTCATTTGCATGTAGAAATTCATGGTGATGCGCGGTAATTCGTTTGGCAATCAAAACAAGAAGATTTGCATTTTTAATTGTCCGCGCTTCCCTTTCATGATTCGTGTCTTATTTCGCCAAATAAATACATGAATGTTTATATTAAACATTTGTCTCTTATTTTTCTGCACACCGGGACACCGTAGCGGATTTCGCTTTGAAACACGGATGCCATTATACGGCTTTAAAACTTATTAATGCACTTTTTGTCAATCCCTTGATGAATTTTGGGCCGCGCGTGCGTTTTCGGGGGAAGGACCGTCACGGAGCGATGAAATAAATTAATGGTTTTACTTGTTTCTTACTCTCTCCGTCTCTTCTACCCTTCCACTTTCTCTCCATCTGGATTGGGACTCCGAATCCGTGTCTCTCTCTCTCTCTCTCTCCATCCCCCCTTCCCTCTCTCCCTTCGCCGTTCTCCCATATCCCTCTCTCTCTCCTTTATCTCTTTTGCCTTCTTCCTTCCTTTCCTTCCGCGAGTTGATCCACAATATCCCGACCGTGTTTACGCTTACTCTTTCCAGCCCTTCCCGAATCAATGGCCGCTTCAACAGCACAATGCATGAAAAATAGGACTAAAGAAAGATGGATAGATAAGATCTGGATCCCAATGCCCCGTTTCCAGCCTCCCCTCCCCTCCCCCTCCGTTACATCACTTCCTCCCACCCTCCCTCCCCCACATTCCTATTTCCCCGCTCAAAATCAAAATACCTCTTCTCTTCTCTCCACCATCCCTCCGCTGGAAATGAATTCAGGCGCATTTACATTCTTGATGTGACTCCAGCTGAAAAATAAACTACTGAGAGGAGTCTGAAGAAAAGTTTCGCTCATGGCATAAGCAAACATATAATCCTGAAAGCTTTCGCCCGTGTAAGTAAGTTGATACGTTGCATTCACAGAGGTAGAGGGGGGGGGGGAGTGAGGGAGGGAGGATGGGGTGAACAAGAACCGAAGGAATAGCTTCGCTTTGGAGAAAACGCGCTATTTTCCATAGTCGCGGGATGAATAATATCGGCCAAATGTGAAAAATACAGTATATGGCAGAGAGATTTAATTTTTTTTTATTTCCACGGACAAATTATGGGATTTTTAGTCAAAGGACTTGAAAATTCTAGTAATAAGAACTGTATCAAATGTTTTGGACATTATTTGTCTTCTCATTACAAATATATATATATATATACAAATACAATATATATAAATATTCACTTGGAAAATCTTGATGGCGGCAGAGCGCAATTCACTAAAACATATATAAATACTTGGAAAGAAAAAGGGAACAAAAACAAAAAGGACTCTCACAACATTAGTTCGTAAGTAAAGGGATGCCCTCCTGCCGAAACGTACTAACCAATGTTGCGAGTGTTGTTTTAGTCTGTCTCCTTCTTTTTCTTTCCAAATATGAATATATATATATAGCACAGCCACAGGGGTGGCGAAGAAAAACATAGAAAACAAAAATAAATAACACTCACGAGTAACTAGTTC
>WURS02042290.1:0-11224 GCA_011762765.2 Rhinocypha anisoptera | reverse complement strand
GCGATGCCGTCGACGTCACAGAGGCGGCATCACTCCCAGCTTTCCTCTTTGTCTCTTTCCGAGTAATGGCATGAAATATGGTGGTTACCACCCACAGGCAATGTGCCTTTATGATCTCATGAATTATCTATTGGACGCTTTCCAGCAAGAGTTTTCCGGAATGATTACACGCTGATGTGGATGTGAATTATTTTGTCACGAATAAGTCATTTATAAAGAATTGTATAAATATTTTCGCCCGATAAAAAGCATTTCTCTGGGTATTACTTAGCTTAGCAATCAATAAACGAGGGAGTTTTTAAATCTCCAAAAAACAAAAGGCCCAAACAACAATAAATAAGCGTTTTGATTAGTTAAAGGAGTATTCCAATCGGGAACTGACATTTCATAGGTTCTAAAAACTGTTCTCCCTCGCCTCTTCCTGATAAGGGCTTAGTTTTTCTGTAATGTTTTGCATTCTACGGACGCATTTCAATACGATAGGTCATTATTCACTCTTCTCCCTTCCATGAAACCGTAAAAAAAATAGTTTCGTTCTTAACTCTACCTGCCTCACTCATTATCTAATCTTTCACCACCATATTTCGGCTTCTATTACTTCCTTTTTTAGTAAAATTTCCAACCAACAGTCTTATTCGGATTTCCTCCCCCCCCCTCACCTCTCTTCGCCTCTTATGCCTGACGCCGATATAATTTCCATTCAATGCGTATTATTTTCCTCATTATTCTTTACGACAATATCACAAGAATATTCCGTTTGTATTCGTCTACTCAGGACCAAGTTTAGGATTAAAACAATGTAACTCACTATTACTGTTTGTTCTAAACCTTCCTTCATATTTTATGTTACAACTATAACACCAATAAAGTTAGATATATAATACCAAAAATCGCAAATAATATTATTTCGAGAAGTAGGAAAGCTATGCTGAATATCAAGTTAGAAGGGAATAAATTAGAACAAGGAGAAAAGTTCAATTATTTGGGAAGAATCGTGGAGGAAAATGGACGTAGAGTCATGGATATCAGACGAAGAATTGTATTAGCAAAAGAGACCTTTGCGAAAAGAAAAGAGTTAATGAGAGGGACCCTAAATAATGATTCGAAGAAAAGATTAGTGAAAACCCTAATATGGAGCGTAGCATATATGGACCCGAAACCTGGTCCATGTGGAGGGATGATGAGCATAGATTGGAGGCTTTTGAGATATGGGTTTGGCGACGTTGGATGGAGAAGGTGAGGTGGACAGAGAGGAAAACGAATGAAGAAGTTCTGAGAATGGTATAAGGGAAGGAGGCGTTTGCTGCGAGAGATCCAAAAAAGACAAGAAAGGTGGATGGAAGTGGTACTCAAGAGGCGATGGGTTGTTGAAGGTTGGAATAGAGGGTAGAATGTTGGGTAAGCGTGATAGGAGTTGGAAGAGAATAGGGATATCGGACAGAATGATAAGGGGCGTAGGAAGTACGCAGATTTGAAGAGGAATTATAGCTAGATGTTATGCGGCCAACCTAAGCTCAGACTCATCAAAAGCCTACCTTAACCGGTAGATTACCCTATGTCATCATCACAAATATCTGGAGCAGTAATAGTAGGAATATTTTTAGAACCGGTGTGATGCTGAGTGCTGCCTTCGACTCTAATTTCGAGTGCAATGGCTTGAAGTAATTACGGACAGTTGAAAGCACCAAGTGGCATTTTGGAGAGTTAATGACGATTGATATTAGGATTCAGAAGCAGTGACTGCTCCCGCAAAATAGTTTAAAACGTTGAGATTATTGCGTTTCCAGGCGGCGAGCCACTGATTTCTCAAAAAGGATGCTTATTAAATCTATACTTCCATATTCATTTCGTGGTTATTACAAGTGCCTGATCAAGATAGGGGATGATCCAATTTAAAAACACAGGCCATAGTAAGGGAAAAATAAAATATGCTACAAATATTTACCTTGGTAATTTTAATAGTTCTAAAATTTAAAAACCATAATCTAGCTACACGATATCATTTTGAATACTATGCATCTGCACTGATTAACTAACGCCAAAACACTTTTAAAATATTTTAAAATATCCGATGATTCATGGCATCAAATCCCTGATATAAAGAACCCGATAAGATATTTCTTTTATGAAAGAGTATGAAAAGGCAATAAATGGAAAAAATGTAAAAGCAATGTGATACGTATCGTATGTTGAAGAGATGGGCGATATCAAGGAATGAATCGATTCGAATAAATCGATTAGAATCGTATTGTGAATCGCTTCGATCGAAATATCGGATTCTCTAGATCGATTAGAATCGCATCATGTGAATCGATGCGAACCTAAATTGCAACTGAATCGAAATCGCAGCTTAATCGGAATCGTAACTGAATCGGAATTGTAATTGAATCGGAAAGTAAACGAGTCTGATCAGAATCGGAACACAATAATCGATTCAAAATAATCGGGAATCGAATTAAAATAATCGATTTCCGAGTGAATCGAATCGGATTCGCCCATCTATAGTGTATAGACAAAAAATAAATGGAGAGTGAGAATTTCTGTGCTGGCTAGTCTAATGAACGTAATTGGGAGGAATGAGGCGGCTAAACAAACAGGACTCGCAAGTGCTTTCTATTCCTCTACATTACCCTGTAGTTCTAAGATTTCCTTTCCCAGGATCCTGTTCCTGTTGCTCTCAGACTTCCACGTCGGGATGGGTTATGGGTTGGAATATGTGAAAAGGACAGTGGACGGTACATCAAAGGCGAAAACCATCGCATTGTACATATATCGGCTAACAAATAAACTTTCATCTACGGGTAAATGGAAACGCTGAGGAAAATATATCAAATTAATGACGGTCCCCCGAGGGATCGGGCGGAAAAATTATAGTTTTTCTGATCCCGCACGCCAGTGAGGAAAATAAGAAGTGACGCGATCGAAGGAAGCGAGCCTAGAGTATCAAGATTAATTTACATATTTATGAGACGAGTTGCAACAAGGCCGAAGGACATTGCCCGACGCAAGTGGTCAGGGAGTAACATCTTCCCTGGACCAAGGACCCGCGTAAAAAATGACTGGGACTAGGTTTTGCGAATTTTTAACGGAAAAATGCTAAATAAAAATTTGCTACTCATGACACGAAAGTAGTATCATGGCTGTGAATACATTCTTTATACCACGAATGGTGATCTAGGGACTAAGAATCCGAAACCTGACGATGGGGAGATCCCTCAGTGTGAAATATCGCAATAAATTTTTTCCAATATAACATCATATGACCTCTATGTGACATTTAGTTATCATATAAGCTCTAGATGCCTGCATGGATCGGAATCGGCCTCGCATCAAAGGAACGGTCACGTGCAACACCCACGCACCACTGCTTTGTGCACCACCACCGCCTTGGATGTCGCGCTTCGCTGAGCAGTGGGCAGTCGCATACGTGAACTTCGTTGTCGAAAGCAGTTCGCAGAGGGCGGTATCTCACCAGAAACAACTCCTCCACGCCCTTCCGCCCAAGAATCCCTTTCAATATTCCGATGACTCTATCTCACTCTCCCCCTTTTATCTCTTCCTCTCTCTTTTCCTCCCTCTCTCTTCCTCTCTGCGCCTCCCTACTTAACTCTCTCACTCTCCCCATCTATAACTTTCTTTCCATTTATCACCCTCTTTATCTCTCTCTTTCTACTCTCACTCTCTCTCCCTCTCACTATTTCCCATCTCTACCTATATATCTCACTCTCTATCCATCTCTCTCTATCTCCCTATTTATCTCTATCCCTCTCCCCACTTTCTCTCTTCCTCCCTCTCTGCCTCTCTGTATCCCTACCTCACTCTCCCCCCTTTCTCTCTTCCTCTGTCTCCCTCTCTCTCTGCCTCTCTTTCTCCCTTTCTCCTCCTCTCTGTCTCCCTCTATGTATCCCTGCCTCACTCTCCCCCCTCTTCCTCTCCTCACTCTCCCCTCTCTTCCTCTGTTTCCCTCTATGCCTCCGTAACTCACTCAATTACTCCCTCTTTATCTATATCTCACTCTCTCTCCATCTTTCTCTCTATCTCCCTCTTTCTCTCTCTCTCTCTCACTCTCCCCGCTTTCTCTCTTCCTCCGTCTCTGCCTCTCTTTCTCCCTTTCTCTTCCTCTCTGTCTCCCTCTTATGCCTCCCTAACTCACCATTTAAACTTTCCTCCATCTCTAACTTTCTTTCCATTCATCACCCCCTCTCTCTCTTTCTATCTCCCACTCTCTCTCCTATTTCCCCTCTCTACCCATCTCTCACTCTCCCTCTCCATCTCTCTCAATATATCTCTCTACATCTCTCCCACGTAGTTACAGGTGTCTCAGAAAGTGAATGCGCAAGACCTTTCTCCAACTCTTCTGACAACCAGAAAGTTTCCACTGTGACGACCTCGAAGCGTTATTATGTCTTTCCGCAGCGTCGTTTCGAGTATTCCGTTTTCCACTCATTTCCCCCGAGCGTGTGCACGGGCATAAAATATCGCACCCCTCCTCGAGCGACCGCTGCAAACGACGCGCCCGCAAATGGAACACACTGGGAAGGAGTTTCGAAATGAGAGAACGGGAGGGTGTGGGGAACTCTCATTCCCAAGTGGATGCGGTGGATCAGCGCAGGATGCAGTGTGGGGCTCGTGGTGAGGCCTAGCAGACACGATGGGCGACGGATTCGTATGTTGATTCAGTGCGGTGGAGACCCAAAGACATCTGATGTCTTGCAGCGAAAAAAAACTTATTCATTACTATCGTGATCGGATCCTAATAGTCAGAGTGGTAGATAGTGTTAGGATCACCACATTATTCAACCTTAAGGTCAGTTTTTTAGGTGAGGGCAGAGAGCTCACCTACCAAACTCATCTAAGCCCAACGGCGCGTGAACGTTCGCGCGTCATGGTAGGAGTGGGCAGTGCTTTACTTGTTCCGCCTCCCTTTTGCCAACAAGAACCTCTATCAAAATCACTCTCAGGTGGAATAGTAGGTGTAGCTGTCCAGAGGCGTCACCGTACCTTGGATTCAAGTATACCTAGCCAAGATCTCTGCCGAATGAGCTATCACGATCTCTGATACATTCTAAGAAATCGTACAAATGTTATAATGAATTTTGAACTATCGTTCACAACTCTTTTGTGAATGTGCTATGTTTTATAACGCACGTATACCTTTTTATCAATGACCTCAACAGATTATTTTGCTGTTTAAAGTCTGGTCAGCATTAAAAGCTTCTCCAGTCCGGGAAGGAAGGTATGAAAGTACTTGATTGGAATGATGACGGAGTTTGGAAGAGCCCAAAAATATATGTTTTAACTAGTAGTTAGTTGAAACTAGGGTACTTCAGTACAATATAGACAGATATAACAACAGATTATATAAATGGAGTCGCTTCAAGTCTGTTCAACACTGATATCAGGCTTTTCAGACCAGGAGGAAAGGTATGAAAGGATATTAATGGAAAGATAGAAGAAAGCTGAAGCCCTGAAAAGCCTCCAAAAATGTGTTTTAACTAGTGAAACTGCGTTGCTATATCTGCGAGTGGTTTCAAGTTAGGTCAGCACCATCAGATTTTTCAGACCGGGAGGGAAGGCATAATATATTTGATTGGAAGGGTAGAAGGATTATGGAGTTCGGAAGAGCCTCCAAAATCATGTTTTGACATGCGGTGAGTTGTTTTAACTTGTAGTCAGTAGGATACATTCCCATGAACTTTCCAAAGGATAATCAGGAAACAATATGGCGATGAAATTAATAAGACGAGAGTTCACTGTGATAAACGAAATTATGTATTCTAAAAGAAGTTGGTGTTTTCGCTGTAAAGAGAAAAAAAAAACACTTCCACGACCACGCACGGAAAGTGCGCCAGAGAATCACGCGGGCTCGCATTTTCACTCCGAATAGGCGGCTATCCGCCGCCGCGCCCTCTGTTGTCGGGGGGGCGGTTTGCTATGCTACGCCCGGAGACCGCGGGTTCATCACATCCCGCCCGTTAGGCATGGTTGTTGCATTTTTCCAAACCAATATTCTTTGTGTGTCGGCGTAAACATGAGCTTGCGGTTGCATGAAAAATATTTTAAAAAGGGAAACGTTTGACGAAAAAAGAAGAATTAAATTTGCCCCTGAAGGATTCACTTCGCCCCTTCGTTTTAACTCGTACTTCGTTCCACGAGGCTCCATCTAAAACTTTGACATTTTGGGAGCGGTAGACAGATGGATGATATCATATCACAAGGCATTTTCTTTCTTAGCAGCCTAATCGATGTCCGCAAGTATATGATATAAACGTTGTAAATACAAAAGGTCGCCGTACACTAAGATGCTAAACTGATACTGACTGATTATAAAGACTGACTGACTAAGACTGAGTGATGAAAGACTAAGATTGATACTAAAAGGCGTTCGATTTCAATGATGGGGTTTTGTGCGGTTAAAGTAATGCGCGAAGCGTTTACTTTACTCGTGCGCACACACACAAGTCACTACTGCTGCAGTCACCACCCTGCACTCGGCTTCACAAAATGCGGGAAGGAAGGTGCCTAACGTCGCTTACCTTGGGGAAATGACATGAGTTATGAACACTTTATCCTCAATCTATGATCATGAAGGGTTACCGGTTAAGGTAGGTTTTTGATGAGTATTAGCTTGGGTTGGCCGCGTAACATCAAACTATAATCCCTCTTCGAATCCGCGTACTTCCTACTCCCTACCATTCTGTCCAAAATCCCTATTCCCTTCCTACCCCTAGCCCGCTTACCCAACATTCTACCCTCTATTACAACCTTCAACAACCCATTGCTTCTGAGTACTCCTTCCATCCACCTTTCCTGTTTTTTTTTGGATCTCTCGCAGCAAACGCCTCTCTTCCCTTACCATTCTCAAAACTTCTTCGTTCATTTTTCTCTCTGTCCACCTCACCTTATCCATCCGTCGCCAAACCCACATCTCAAAAGCCTCCAATATTAGGGGTTTTACTAATCTTTTCTTCAAATCTTTATTTAGGGTCCCTCTCATTAACTCTTTCTTTTTCGCAAAGGCCTCTTTTGCCAATACAATTCTTCACCTGATATCCATGACCCTACGTCCATTTTCCTCTATAATGCTTCCCAAATAGTTGAACTTTTCTACCTGTTCTAATTTATTCCCTTCTAGCTTGATATTCAGCCTAGCTTTCCTAATTATCGAAAATCTCATTACTTTCGTTTTCTTAATATTAATTTTCATCTATACTACGCATAAATTCCGATTGTCATTGAGAGATAGGCAGGTGGTAAGAAAGGTTGGACCCAGACAAATTTTGAAAGTGATATCCTAGACTTATGAATACTCCCCGTTGAAAACCTCAAGAAATCAACTGTCAACATAAGATACAGTTGCGGGCGTAACTTTGTGGGAGTCATTCATAGTAGGGAATTTAGAAGGATTAACTTTTGCTATTTCCACATAAAGATTTATTCATACTATGCAGCAAAACCATTGGCGGACCTTATAAATCTTTATGTAGAAATAGCAAAGTTAATTCTTCTAAATTCCCTACAACTATCAATATGAAGAAAATGAATTTAATATGTAACAACCAAAAACATCATTGGCCGGAAAGGATCAAATCAATAGGGAAAAGTAAGGCACTGGAATTACTAGTACTTTTTAGTGTGAACCTAAGTTGTAAGAATGGATGTGGTCCAAATCATCAAAGATTAGTGGTATTTAAATGGATGTATTAAAGGGGCAGGGACGAGGTGAGTCATTCATATATATTAACTTGAGTTTGGAATATGTTTCGGGTTCAACCTGAATGCGCCTGATCATAACGCCAAGCGTCGAAACTAGTTGAATTATCAAACGTTTTTTGTGGAAATACAGTGCTGAGATCATTTTATGATAAAATTTAGAAAGTTTGTCAAGAGTTACAACCTATCCCAAGTAGGGTAAGTTAGGGGAGGATGTCACGAGGTCCAAGGAAAATTCATTAATTTGCCATAAATGGCTACCGCTTCTTCAGTCACGATTTCAGGTAAGTCGAACTAAGGCTTTCAGAAAGAAATAATGGCACAGAATCGAATTTTCACCACAGAAAAGGATCCTTGTCAGGCTACTTTAAGCAGTTTCAGATTAAAGAGATAAAAAGAGATGGGATTATATCCGGGATTGAAGTGATTCCCCATAAATGAGACAATCAATCGTCTTCTCACGAGTAATTATAATCACGGAAACTTGGTACAAGACAACGAAAACTGAAATTACTGGTACTGAATGGATGTCATGCCATTTCACAAAAAAAATTACATCAAATGAATTCCTAATATACCCATCAAGCTGTCTAACGCAAATATATAATGGACATATTCTCTTTTAAACAAGTGTATAAGGACCAAAACTTTTCCTGTAGATTATTTATGTCAATATATATTTATGACTAATTATTATTACTTACATAAATTCGGAATATAAGTACCAGACTGCCTTGAAATGATTCCACCAGAGCCAAAAAAAAAGTTTTGTGTCAATTACTAATAATTCAAATCGAGAAATACTCTGGAAAGATATTATATCAAATTTATTAAATTTATTACCTCTAGAATTTAGGAACCTGGATAGCATGATAAATGTAAAAAAAATGTTATAACCTGGTTGTTGAAGTCAATAATTGAACAGTGGTATTAAAGCTCTTTAAATAACTTCTAACCTTCTTTTATCCACATAATGAGGCACCTCACGGCAAACTCATGACTTGAGATGAGAGTTTAATACATTACGTATGTATCCCTGGGTTATCCTCATGTAAAAGATTATGTAATATTTATGTGCAATATTTAAATTATGTAATATTAACTATTTTTATCACGTTCATAATTTGATGTTTCCGATAATATGTAAGATGTTAATTTTTTAGGACATAAAATAAATTGTTTTTGAACCTCATTGTAAATTGACTAGCCAGAAAAATAACAAAAAATATACAGCATGCATTAAATAAGTGTAATTGCGATACATTAGCAATCGACGCAAAGAACTCTGAAATACCATCGAACGGCATTCTGACTAGTCCAGTGGATGGAGGTTTTTCAGTCCAAAATCTTTCAAACAACATCGATTGTCGTAAAATTTGGTCAGTAAGTAGGGAATAAGGCTAGTAACATAAGTTACATTGTGCCGATATGTGATTTTACCCTAGGGGGAGGGGAGGATGCGACCATTTCTCGGCGGTGGAAATTATCACAATAGAATAAACCGCAGAAACATATATAGGGGTGAATTCTATGCAAAAAATATTCGTCGATAATTTTTGTTAAATAAATATTTTTCGAGTTATTAGGAAATGAAAGTGTTGAGTTTACATCTAAAAAAACCATGTTTTAGAGCGATTCTTACCAAATATCTCGTGAACGATACGTTTTATTAAAAATTTTTTAAGAAGTGTAATTGAAGCTTCTAAAATAGCAAATTGATTGAGTTTTTTAATTTCTATAGATGTAATGCGAACAGAGTCATGCCTCGTTAAAGGAAACTGTTCGTTTGCGCGAACACTGTATTCGGATTTGTAAACATCGACTAACAGTTAAACGACGCATTATTAGACAAAAATTTATAAAATCTTTTTTAAAGTACTTAAAAACCTTCAAAATGGGTTTTTTAAAAAGTCGATATCGAATAAACTTAGGGAGTTACGGAGAAAATGAAACGATTGTCTCGTTTTTTCGAGAATAAACTTTGGAATCAAACCAATGGCTTAATCGCAAGAATTACAATTAAGTGGAATCTATTTAAAATTGACTTTATTTAGGTATTGATAGTACCATGAGTAAGTTTCAGCGGTTAATAATGCTTAGTTTTTAAAAAAAGTTAGATTTAACATTGAAAAAGTTGTTGAAATTCCTGAAAATATTTTCATTTTCCAATTAAAAAACTAAAATAGATACGAAAAAAATAATAGAATACAAAAATGTAGTTTTATTTACGAGAAAAATTTACTTTTTTTATTTTTCTAAGTATATAATTAATTGAGATATCACTATTTGAATTTCGTATTTGAGATTGCAAAATGCTCCTTCCCGAAGCAGTTAACCTCAAAAACCTTATAAGCTAAAGATTCAAAAAAGTTGAAACTTACAGACCTTAAAGCTCTTAAAATTCCCCATAAAATGAACTTTTGTACGATTAGATATCTTAAAAATTAAAAAAGTTAAGTAAAATAACCAATCACATAAAAAAAATAATTTTCGGAGCATGCTATATTCTCGATAATTTTGGAGCATTAAATCACATATGTCCATACTATATCGACATACTCACATACACATACTTTTACATACACAGATATTGTATGAGATTGCTTTCCCGCCTTAATTTTGAAAAAAGACCTTGAGTTATAAATGTATACGTCTAGTATGCGTATAGTAGGTAAGGGAAGAGAATAAACTTGTAGCACGCCACGCCGGTGAACATCTCCTGTCTGGACCGTTACTTTTAAACGTATACTGGCACACATACATACACACACGCGCGCCAGAAAATATATATATGTACAAATTCATATACAAATGTACATCATTGAGCTGTTATAGTCAGTATATTTTCGGAGTAAAAAAAATAAACACGTGGTGCGATTGTTTTTTAAATTGACTCTAAATAATCATTCAATTAACATTAATTTGTTTATTAATGGTTGTGTAAATTAATTAAAAATGTTACATTAAATTTTTAATAGTTTGTAAACACATAGCAGCAATTGATGTTAATAATAATACTACGTTTCCAAATGTGTTTTTTATTTTATAGTTGAAAACATTATCGCTGAATTGTTTCACAAAATAACATTACTTATAGAAAGCTTTTTAACAATTTATTATGTCTAAATTTATTATGGTATGTAAACAAAGTGTATCATTAAATAATAAAAAGACGCTGAAAACTAATTTTTTATGAATTTCATTATAAGGGGGGTGGTTTTTAAGGGATAAAACATTGCAATACATCATTTATTATGTTTCTAAACCTTGATTAATATTATTTTACAATTTTAAACATGATATTAATCGGAAAAACGCTTAAATAGCGGTTTTTTAATTTTGTGTCAAAAGGGGTAGTTTTCACCCAAAAAAATAAAAAGCACACATTGGGATCTAATAACTTTTGAAGAGGAGGGTAAGTCAAGCCTATTCCCAAAATTTTCACCGAAATCGGTGTTGTTCGGAAGAATTCGGAGTTTACACCCTATTTTTACCGTCGACCACTTGACTT
>WURS02042279.1:0-11224 GCA_011762765.2 Rhinocypha anisoptera | reverse complement strand
TTCTTTTGCCGGGGGGAGAGGGTGACGGGCGCTTTGTTTGCTAATGTTACCCATCTCGCGGTGGGCGCACCGGCGTCGGGTTGGAGTCGGTGAAATCGAAGGACACTTGCAAGCAAGCATGCATGCAAGACGGATTCGCAATGTCAATATCCAAAATCATTAGACGAAAATGTCGTCCGCACAAAATTCATTTCGGGGTGGTGTTAGAGCTCTTGCAGGGAAGGTGGGTTGAATTGTACCAACAGTAGAGCGGGTACCAGGACCTCGAGACTTCGAAAACTATTTTTTTATCCAAAAACAGCGCAAAACGCCTTTACATTGAATGTATAACAGTTACTAAATAAATAAAGGAAACATCACAATCACATCAAATACAATAAAACAGGAGAAGGAAACATAGCGAGATCATATACGTAAAAAGGAAAGATATGAATACGGAAAACGAGAAGGAAGACCGAGGAGATTACTGGAAACTATTTCCCCGGTCTTCCTTCTAGCTCTCCGTATTAATATTCGTATTTAAGTTCTATTAGGAGTAACGTACGCTTTCTTGCCGCATTCAAGAGTAATTCCCTGCCACACGCCCTTGCGGCGGCTTGCAAGGTAATGCTTAGAAGTAGAAGTAATATACTACGGGAAGAACGTTACTGGAGAGGATCGTCTTGGAATGAACGACTTGGTTCGATGAAAAGTGATCCGATTCTTAACGTCTGGGTGAATAGGCTTAAAAGAACAGGGATTTACGATAGATGTTTCTGTTTCAAACCTTTTCTGAGGAGATTCTGACGAGGAAAATGGAAATAGTTTGCTATTTCACAAGGTAATCACTGTATTTACCACCCGCTTCAATGAAGAGTGCGGTATTTCTATCAAACAGTCTTCCAATGTGTTCCCCACTTCTACGTATTACCCTGCAAGCCGCCGCAAAGGCGTGTGGCAGGGAGAGACACACATTCCCACAAGCAGATGTTAGTAATTATTCACGCTGAAGGAAACTAGTTGCATGCAAAACATTCATGGAAAATCGTTATTCAAATCACCCGGGAACAATGTCAAACTACGTATAATTAACATGCGTGCAAAATAATTACAAAATATATACAATACCTTTACTAACTAACCCTGTGACCGTGTTTATTTTTATACTCTGATCGTACGAGGGAAACATGGGATTTTGCATCTATCCGTTCTACATTGTCTCCCTGATTTGACGTGCGTGATCTGATCTACCTTAGTATGACGATGGTGATGATGACGGGGTTTTCAATATGTCTATAACCTCTTCATTGAAATAATCTGCCTAAAATTTACACAAAAGATTTAAAAATATATTTTATTTATTTATTTATTTTATTTTACAATTTACCACACACACATAGCACTATGCGGCCAATTACTGTGGATAGTACAACATTTTTTTTAATAACAAGAACGAAACGCACATCTAAGTCCTAGGCGGAAAATCCACATACCCGCTACCTCCGGATTGGCAGACGAGGACGTTACCCCCTCCGCCACCGAGGTCGTTTTAGCCTGCGATCAAAACGAGTGAATCCAAACCTAACTATTCCAATACCATCGCTACTCTGCTATGCTGAGTCTATCTGCCCTAGGTGAAACTTTCCTTTTGCGAACGATAAAAAAAAGGCTCTTGAAAAATATTCTCCGCGTCCGAGGTAGTTTTAATCAAGGAGCTCCTTGATTTAAAAAAAAAACATTTCGACCCGTGGTTCTAAACCGAATTATACCTATTTTATCCGATGGAAATGTAGCAAATGGAACTAGTAGTAATATACCCCTAGCACAACCGGACGGAACATGACTGCTAAAAAAATAATCAGCTTAAGAGCCGCGCGTTTTCCGGCGTCAGAACTTCTGTCTCTATCCTCCGGCGTTGGTATAATATCGATCTCGGCTGCAGAGACATATTTCGCAGTTCGTCCATCGTTGTGCGCCCAAGCGTATTTTCCTGGAAGTCACCCTGGACGACGTACCAACTCCGAAGCACACTCGGACTAAAGAGCACACATAAGGAAAAGGTGGAGAGTGCGGAGGAAATTTGTCACCCCCCCCCCCTTCCAGCATCGACGCAATCTGCTGGAGTGAGCCTGTTGACGCCGGCGTCTGAAAACAACCACTCCACCCTAAATCCCGGCTCGACGATCACTGAGTCCCATCCCCACCATTCGCCTCCACGAGATATATTCCTGAAGAGGCTGGGCTTATTGCGGGGGAGGAGGAAGAGGGGGACAACGGGAGTCCATTGTGGATTCTGCGCCGGGGCTGGGTGAGCCATTTCTCGAAAGGATATCTCTCGTCCGTCTCTCTCTCTCTCTCTCTCTCCCTCTCTCGGGCTGGGAGGGAGGTCCCCAGATTTCGGTTGCGGGAGCCATGAGTCACCCGACCTAACTCGCCAGACCATTCTCTTTTTTTTTCTATCGCACTGCCGGAGAGAGAGGATGGGAGCAAAGAGGAAAGGAAGCCTTTTCTTTATTCAGGGTTCAGATGTGTTTTCCCCTGCCGTCTCAATGTACGTATCTGTATGGCCACGGCGATTAATAAGATCGATCAGCGTCTCGATACTTCAAGTTTAGACGACGGTACTTTATTGAAACGACGAGCGTCCTTCGACTGCGTGGCCTTTCGTGCCGTGCAATAGCTAGCATAGCAGATGATATATCGAAACGAACGGCATCCAAACTATATGTTTATGATGCAAAGAGTCGTAATTGATCACTTAAAAAGTTGGGAAAGAGTGGGAACGAGAAATAATTGTGACAGTTATTTGCAAAAAGCTGTTAGGCGACCGGATTTGTAAATAGGGTCGTAAAAAAATTCAATTATTTTTTAATACTTGTAAGAAAATATGTGCGTCGATAGAGAATTATCTCCCGCAACCCCTGCTGTACGAGCAAGCGAGCTGTCCACCACGTAATCAAAGCCGGTCAAATTTATTAAATAATCACGTTCTTATCAGATATGTACGTTCATTCGAGCAGATTATTACTGTTTGTTACTCGAATATGCTGACTGGGTTTATCTTCTCTCTGCCGTATCGAAATCCATGTGTTTGGCATAAAGTTATGATTGTTGTGAAGAGTTGATATAACAACGAAGTGCACGAGACCGCGTTAGTGACTGAGACGGAGTACCATGACCCTACAAGGTGATATGGGGAAAAATCAACGATATTTCTCTGGTAAAATATTTCAACTTTTTAAGGTAAATATGGAAAGTAACGACTAGAAGTCTACAGAGGAAAAATATCTGTAGCAGGGATTTGAGTAATTTCTCTTTCTCATTAGACTTCAGTACAGAAGTTTGGTTGACTGCAGTCTTTCATAACTTCCTATGAAGTGCTAACTTTCTTAGTCCTTGGTAATTTTTCTTTCTAACGTATCTAATAATTTTGTCTATATATTTGACACTCGGTCTTTCCACCGAGATCTTCCCTTCTGTTATATTCTACACGAATTCATTACGCCTCAGTGTGTGTACTACCCACCTTGTTCGTCTTTTTCTTATAATCCCCAAACTGATTTATCTTCTTCCGCTATTCTGTAAATTTCCTCGTTCCTAACTCTATCAGTGCACTTGATTTTCAGCATTCTCCTCCAGTACCATGTTTCGAAGGCTACCATTTTTCTTTGGTTTGCCTTCCCAACGGTTCATGTCTCTGATCCATTGAATGCCATGCTTCATACGAAAGTTTACACATATTGCTTGTGTGTGAAGTAAATTCTTCCTTTCACTTGCATAGGATAGCATCTTCCGATTAATTTTTCTTAGCTTGAGCTAATCTATTATTATAGTTATCCTTAGAACTTCTGAACTAAACTGTGACTGAATAAGTCAAAATCCAGTGTCGCGTAAATTTTTTTGATGTGGAAAGTCTCTCTCTATCTCCAATATGAGCCGTTTCCACAGAGTAACGCCAGAATCAACACAATATTCTTAATCTGAATACGGCAATTTCCCGCTCTCGTTCATCAATTCTTTCTAAGTCCGTTCTGATTCCACGATAAGTTTTCTTCGATTTTTCCTTCCATCCTCAAGTTGCTTATTCTTTTTAGTATTTCTGGGGCACGTGACTTTCAACTCAGCGTTTGGTGTACCTCAAATTTCCCTGTTCTCATTTTCTTCGGAATAGGAATCATTTTACTCTTCAAAAGTCCTCCGGCAGTCTAACTCTTTCATAGTAATCCCTGATTTTTCAGAACAGGCATAATAACAGTAACTAGTGAAGATGAAAAGTAGGTATATGTACTGCGAATTTATTTATTTTTTTAAAAATGTGGGAGGACTTTGATGCCTTGTTTGGAATTCCAAAACTCTTACGTGACACCTGGTATGGGGCAAAGGTTTTGAATTCTTAATTACATATTTTTATGCTGGCTGAGGGCCCTAAAAGGTTCCTATTTAAGTTTCATAGATCTGATTTCCAGGTGGGCTACGGAGGGCGGGCTCGGAGGGCAGAAAAAATAATAGCTCTTGAAACAAACTTCCGTGGGACTCCGGGGGAAATAATAGATACATTTCCGCTCGGATTAGCGGTTAACAAAACGTGCTCCGATACATTCGCGATTAGAATCTCTTGCCGTGAGCTCCGAATGGGTTAAAATCGCGTTTTATCAATCACGTTCCCCGGCATTGTTTTGCACAGCTCATCTTTTATGCATGCGACAGCACATCCGCGCGATTACTAGACCCCCGCGCGCTCTCTCTCTGCCCGTGAGAATGTGCGCAATCAAACCGATTATGGCCCCAAATTCCTCTCCGCCGCTCCGAGCAAACGATGACATGACAAATTTCACCGGGCACCGCCCCACTAGGCGTCGCGATTTCCTAATGATGCGTGAATATTTCAACCAAAATAAATGTTTAAATTGTTCGCAGGAAAACAGATGGGTGAGTGGGAAGGGGGGGGGGTGTGGAGGGTGAGGCGGAGGATAAAATAGCATCATCGATGCAATGGATGGAGTACGCCAAGAGAGAGCGAGAGGATTCGACCAATCGCAAGTGCGTTCGGAGGCAAACCTCACCCCTCCCCCCCATCCCGCCCCACTCCCCCACACCCGAACTGCACATAATTCGACACACACGACGCAGGATGAAGTGTTAATACTGCGCATTCGGCTAGCATTCCGATCCGGCGCTATGCATTTGCATAGGCGATAAGAGCGGGTTAATTTTCCTGCCGGACGGACTATGAGTCGTCCAGGAGAATGCGACACGTGGAGAGATATAAAAAAGCTCCGAATGAAAAAAAGGGGGGAAAGGGTTACAACAGCCAAAGTGGTTTTCCTGCATGCACAGTGAGGAGTTCAATACGGTAGGGTAAGATGCAATTCGGCCGACGATTACGGCAGGGGAATTGTTTACATTGCGGTAGGATATTCCACTCTTTGAATCGTTATTATATTTACTTATAACACTCTTAAGTACTACACTTATTCTTCATTACTAGATAGACATCATTTCATAGACGTCATTTCCGTACTCATTCATAATTTCTTTCGACGAGGTCCCCCTTTCCTCCTTAAGGACGAGCAAAAATGCATCATACTACCCTTATTCGTCCACTGGTTTACCCTTCCGCTGCAGAATCCAATACTAATATCCTCCCTCTCGACGGGATTTCTCCTTTTTTCTGTGGCCTGAAACTTTGATGGCATGGAATATCTCCGATGAGAAGAATTTGGGGTATTTCTCAACCTTTTGAAATGAAGTCCTCGATGAAGCAGCGGGAAGCGGTGTTCAACTTTCATGGTCCGCATTAAAATAATGCGTTACTCGAAGCACGAACTGGAGTCGGTAATACGTACGTTTTTGACAAAGGAGAGATTGGAGACGGGAAATGGTTGGGAGGGGTGGCGGAGGTATGAGTAAGAGGTGGGGGAGCCTTGCGCGAGTTAAGTTCGGGGAGAGAATTTTCGAGTGGGGGATGGGGGAGGGTGCGAGGGGGTGGGTGGTGGAGTGGTATTGGTGGAGGGAGGGGTAAAAGGGCAGAAGGGTGCGCGGGATGACAAGGGAAGTCATGTCTTTGTTCCCCGGAACAAGTGAAAACGTTTAATAAGACCGTAAGAGACTTTAAGACGGAAAATTTTACCTTCAATTTTTCGATTAAAAATATTTAATCTATTACTTTTGGACCGTCGCAATATTATCTCACCCGACATTGATCTCCGGGGTATGTCCTTCGATTCCGTTTAGGTGAAGATAGGGGAAAGTAAATAACGCTGGGCGGAAAACGGAGGGAGGGCAATGAGCGACGGAGGGGAGCGGGTATGAGAATGAGACGGGGTGGGACCAGTGAGTCTTGAATGTTGGGCTCTTTCGGTGTCTACAGGTGCATTTGGTCACCTACGGATTAGAAGAGCACTAGATTCTGCTTCCGGAGGCAGCTGAATTGAATATCTGGTCCTAGAAGAGTGCTTACTGCCTATTGGCCATACATTTTGAAAACATTAATTTCTCGATTCAGCCCTGAGTGATCTCAAGTGAGAGTAAGATATCAGAAGAAAGAGACAAAAAAAATCAAGACATTAATCGCTCAGTGGGGATATTACCCACCTGATATGCAGCTGGATTTCTGTATTCAGGTTAATTTTTGTCAAGTTGCGATTCGCGTTTTCCCTATATCCGTCCCCTGTTGAGGGAAGGAGCGTCCAGCTCTCATTAACCACCCGTTTGGTGGGAGTGTTCCCCCCGGCACGCACGGCCCTAATGCCTTCGAAGGCACGCCATGAAAATTCATTGCTAAAGAGCTCTTTTGAGGTTTCTTTGCGACGGACGCGGGTTGCATGCAAGGGTATCGAATCCCCCATCCTATCAAATCTACGAACGTTGAACGCGTTGCACCTCAGGAGTGCCAACCGTTGTAGAATGCCATTTAGGGAAATGAAAGTGGAACATATTTAACGATCACCTTTGTGCGCTGATATGACCTACTCACTGCTTTTTTTTCCCAGTGGGATGTCCTAACCTGCGCTTTCTACGTCTGAAGAGCGAATATTCTGAGTTCCCGAAAGGTAATTTATTTCATTTCCTCTGACAAAAGTGTTCCGATAATCCACTTCAAGATAAATTCATGTACTGAAAAGAGGGTCATAAAAATTTCTAAAGATTCTGTACGTATATTAAATCGATAACTAAACATTAACAGTGAATACATGACTCTGTGAATGTGTCATCTTAGGCAGCTTAGCTGGTGTTAATATGAAGAGTAATGTAGTTCATAACAAAATTAAGCGATTGTATTAAGGGGTACTATGTGGTACAAAATCACGAATTTTATGTTCCTGAAGGTAATCTAATGAATGTGATAATTAAAACGATGTAAGAAATTCTACTTTCAAAATGCGAAATTGATTTCCAATTAATAATTTATTTCATTAAGATATTAATTTATGAATATATTTTACCCGATTGAAGGTTTTATTAAACAATGACGAAATCCAATTTATAACTGTTGCATATCAGTTAAAAAATTTATCACTGTTTACTCTTTTATCTGGAAACAGCCTGGACGATAAATATGACATGTTCACAAGATGAGGTATTCTTAAGATCTCTGCTATACCTACGTATATTGGATAAAATTTGCTTGTAGATGCATTTATAATTTCCTCTGATGAGTTCAATCAAATCCAAGAAAGTGTAAGGAGAATAATGCTAACAATTGAAAAGCGTAAGAAGTATTACCTTTTCCGGAATTCTCAAGTCCATACGATTCTCCGTTTTACGTGAGGGACGTTTTATTTTACGTTTTACATGACTGGCTACTTAACTGAATCCTTGGCAATTATGTAGTCATGCAATACCGGAGGTTGGATAAAAATTCAGTGGAAAGCTTCCGTTATCGTTAAATTTAATTCGAACCATAAAACTTCATTTTCTGCCTCCGAATTCATGCATGGGCCCATGAAAAAGTTCATACTGATAAAATGCAGTTGACCAAAATTAGCGCTAATTCCGAGCTCAAGTGTTAAGTACAAACGCAATCCATGTATATCCAGCACAGCGAAAATAGTTGCACACATATATTTGATGCAGTTACTCACCAATCTCAGTAAAACTATTTTTAAACACATTCAGGGTAGTTGCAGTTCCACTCACCTGAAAAATAGGGAAAAATCGTCATTAGAAAAAGCTCATGCCTCTGAGTAAACATGCATTCAATGCTCGTATTACTCCATGGGTAAACATATGATACACATCATTTTATCCCTTCTTTGAGTTATTTACTACTCCTAGACCTCACAACAATCTGATCTGAGTGAGCGTTTCCTACAAATGTAACTCATTTCCGGAGGAAACGGGAAGAGAATATTGTTTGTTGACTGTTGCCAAGAAGACAGAGAGCTAAGGTCCGATTTGTGGAGGTAGGAGGGGTTATTTACAAGAACCTCCGGGACTTGAGCCCATAACTTAGGGAAGTGATAAGCTTCGTCTCGTAAATTTTTTATCAAAGGAGACATACCAACTGTACAAATTTATGTTTACGACAACAATTTTTCACCTTTACCCGAATTACTTGGAGGATAATGTAAATATTTCATTTAATACGTCATGAAAAACAAGTTTATCTTCATCTGACGGGTTGAAAATAAATATTGATTAAATAAAATTTTTAAAAACATGTAAAATTGTTAACCATAAAGAAAAACTTAAATCCAGAGCACATGGTTTTCTAACTGGTAAAAATATTAAGGTAAAAGAAAGTAACTCCATCTTCCTCTACTGTCTTAAATCTTCCTTCTCATTCTGATTCCCTATTCAAGTTTGCTATTGATCGTAGTGAGGAGGATTAAGAAGTTAGAGATATAAGTTTCACATCACATACGAGTATTGACGTGCAGTGACATCGGAATAGTACTAGTGTGTGTATATAAAAATAAATCGAAATGTCGGCAATAGAGTAAATTGGAATTGTAATTGGCCAAATCCCTCGATTTACAAAAAAAATTATCTGTATCTTTCTGTGGTCGAGAAGAAACATATATGATATATATATATATATAATAAGAATGTTACTACATACGAGAAATAACTACTAAGAAAGACCTCTGAAGAATGAACGTCTCGACTAAGTGGGAATTAAAATTATGGTAGAATACTGCATAACTTCTAGGGGACGTTGTCTGGAATAAGTATTTCTGGTTTTCACATGCTGATAGTATTTGGAAAACAACAAATGTTCACAGATTTATGTAGAGTACATTTTGTGAGGTTATCTTTCATTAACTTTATCAGAATTTGAAAAATTTACACAAGCTCTCTCCTCGAATTTAAAAATTTTTACTTATAGATATCCTTTTCCATTAGTTCATTTCTCATTCCTTTGAGTGTTTTGGAGCCAATTTAGTGAAGCAAATATATATATATATATCTAACAAAAGCAATGGTTTATTGATTAATGAGCTATCGTTTAAATAATTACTAGGTGCATGCGCGAACTAATAAAACTATATTGCGCCTTAATTAAAAAACCTTTCCTCAAAAAAACTGACAATGGTTAATGCACAATATTTTTAAGGCAGGCAGTGCAGTTATCAAAATGCTACGTGCATTTTGGAGTGCCATTTCTTCATCTTCTTTTTTTTCACAATGTTAAAATCTTAATATTTTTTTGAGTCGGTGCATCGTGCTGATGGTCAATATGAGCGGAAAAAACGATCCCCTAGTAGTGGATTAAACATTCGCAAGCGTGGACCGCGGACTCAGGGTTTGTGGCCTTGGAGTAGTACTTGATATGACAGGAGAAAGGATTCCCTCCGCGACTGGTAGGGAGGCTCGGAGGAGGAGGGGAGGGATAGAGCGATAGAGAGAGAGAGAGACAGAGAGAGAAAGTATTCCACCGGGGAGGCAAGAGACAAACATCACTTTTGCTCAGTCGTCATTGCAGTCGTAGTCTGTCGTTTCCTCCTCTCAAGGATAAAGCAGTATAACAAAAATACGGGTTCCTTCGTGAGATTTTTTTTTCTTAAACGTGTATCCTTCGGCCTCGATTCGCTTTCGATAGCAGTCCTTTTTATCGTGCACCAGTGGAAGTCGGCGGAATAAAACGTTAAATTTCTTTTTACCCAGCATAAAAAATCGACTATTAAGAATAAAAATGTAGGTGTACGATGCATATGACTCGCATTCGTGAAAGCTCTTTTTCTTATAGTCTATCTCTCTTTCTCTCCCTCCCCTCCCCTCCCCTCCCTCTCTCTCTCTCTCTTATTGAATAGGAGGAGAGGAATCCCTTGCGAATTAATATTTTTATTTATTTATCATCATTCTTCTTTCTCTCTTTCGCCTTTTGTTCTTTTGCCTCGACGGCTTCCCTTCCCTTCCCTCGACAAACTCTCCCACTCGAGTCGCATGTATGCATCGATGGGGATTGGAGTATGTACGCCGAGATATTCGTGTCAGTGTACTCATTCTCTCTTTTACTTTTTTATTCAACTCCCTTTCATGCCGAACAAAAGAAGTTTAACTCGGTCTTTCGAGGGTTAAAGAGAGAGAGAGAGAGGAAAAAAATAACGCAAAGTTCAAGTTAAGCGTCTGGCTAAGTGCCAAACTAATCCGCATTAATTAAAAAACACGCATGCGCGCATTTTCATGTTTTAGGAATCAGGACCACGACACTGGTTGTTCGAGACTTGAATTTCTTCTTATATGTGATATTTATCTCTGAAATTTGCCAGAATGTACGAGCAAATAAAAAAAATATACTCTTCGAATGTTTATGTGCAGGCGTGTACTTATCAGAGGATATCGAGAGTAAAAGATTCTTTGGTTGAATCTCGAGTCTATGAAAAGTTGTTCCGTTTTGGAATTGGCATCTTCCTATCCCACTCACCATGCATGTGTTATTCCATTGCATGCTCCTCTCCCATTTTTTATTTCTTGCCCTTATATGTGTATTTTCTTCGTCTAACGAGTCTCATATCCCCGCCCTCTAAATTAATACATATGCCTGAATGTGTAATATGTATGATGTGTAATACGTATATTAAGTGTAACGTGTATGCATACGATATATACAAATATCTATAACGATACGTACTTTATCTTATTTGTTTTCAATCGCTCATATACATAACTAAGAGGCCATTTTACAGTGAACACCATAACATTTTTAAAATAACAATGACTATATACACATCCATGCCATAGGTGGAGATAGAAAAATCCACCTAGTCGGGATTCGAACCCGTGACCTCCGGGTTGGCAG
>WURS02042268.1:0-26283 GCA_011762765.2 Rhinocypha anisoptera | reverse complement strand
AGATAAGGTGTCCTAAGAACCTACACTCCTTGACTCTCCATTTGCATTTATTCTTGTTAAGCGTTACCCCCGCCTCCAGGAGTCTCCTCAATACCGCGTCCAGCCTTTCATCGTGCTGTTCCTGAGTGCCCCCAAAAACTAGGATGTCGTCTAATAAATTAACTACCCCTTCTTGAGAACTTATAATCTCTTCTGATAGAGCCCGCCTGCGGCAAACGGTTAAAATAAAATCTTCCAATCGAAGTTATGAATGTGGTCAACTTTTTACAGCTGTCACTCAAAGGAACCTGATAATATCCCCAGGACCCATCTAATTTTGAAAAATACTTCGCTCCTGCGAGTCGCGCCAATACCTCATCGACGGTCGGTAAGATTAATCTCTCCCTCTTCACGTTGACGTTCAATCGCGCGAGTCTCCTCGAGCTCCACTCCTGCAAAGAGAGGGGAGGGGGAAATCCTTCCCGTGGAAAGAGGGAAGGCTAAACTAAGAAGGGAATAATGGGGGAGAAGTAGGGATCCGCTTGACCGCTGATACCTATACCCAACAGATGAGTAACAGTCATTCATTCATTTCGAATTTACAGATACTTTCTCCTTTGGAGGAAATTTCTCAATAGATTAATTGGTACATATATTCTCACATTTCACTTGTAACTCTCATCATGCCCAAACGAAATTATAAACCCTTTAGTGCATGCAGTGACAGGTATAAAAGAAAAGTTGTGGCTTCTGTTAGACAAGAATTTGAACACTTATGTTGAACCAATTGTTGATGCTGTACAAGAGAATTTGGGTGAGGATGAATATTGTGTTCTCAGATGAATATAATATAAATGGGGAGGCAGTGGACCCAATTAGTTCTTGTACTGACAATGTGTTCTCAGAATCAGATGAATCTGAAAATTATTTTGAACTAGATGAATTCACAAAAGGTCTCTCAAAATGAGTGAGTAAAGGTGTTTCTATCAAAAAATCTAATGAGCTCTTAACTTTACTCAGAAAGCACAAATGCTTCATGTCTTTGCCTGCAGACACACGAACCATCCTAAAGACCCATCGTAAAATTAACTTCAGGCTCATTGGTGGTGGCACCTATAGCCACAGAGGAGTTCAAAGTAATTTTCTGCGTATCATTCAAGCCTATCCATCAGTGTGTGAGAAAAGGCCAATTAAAATGCAGGTTAATGTTGATGGACTCCCTCTGGCTAAGAGCACCAACAGTCAGACATGGGTGATATCAATGGCTTTAGAGGATTTTCCAACCATATCCCCTTTCGTTGTGGGAATATATCTTGGAAATGAGAAACCACACTCATGCATGGAGTTTCCCAAGGATTATGTGGAGGAAATTGCAACAATTACATTACAGGGTTTTGAGTGCAATGGCGAAATAATGAATATTGATATCACCTGTTATGTTTGTGATGCTCCTGCTCATGTCACACACACAAATTAAGTCCCACACTGGATAGTTGTGGCAAATGCCCAATACAGGGAGAGTATCTTGTAATTTTAATACAGGGTAATTTTTGAGGTATGTAACTCTCCTTTGAGAACTGATGCCAGCTATAATCAGATAATCAAATAAAATTAAAGTATACTAATAATAATAAAACAACTTAATAACACGTGACATGATTGAGTATAAAGTGTTCCTAGTTCGAAAAAGATTGGTCAAACCGGACCTTAATCATCTAAACAAGTGACTGAAACCTGATGCGTACCCAAGAACATTTGTCTATTATTTAATATAGAAGAAAAACCAGGGATGCTGTCAAAAACAGTGTTACTTACTCACTGATGTTCATTAATATTCATCTTTAGAATCATACAAACGGACAATTTGTAACCCTGCACACTTTGAGTAATAGTAGCCTCACTCTAGGAGACAATTACTTTGAATGGAAGGTAAAATAGGAATGATTACGTAAGAGTTGCCAAAGTAATTTAAAGTTATATTAGAAATTAATACTTGAAGTAGGAACTCTTAACCAAGAGTTCTCACTTCATTTTCATTTGCCAAAGAAATATCACATGGAACATCACATGCTCAACCGCCGCAAGCAGTCAAAACTATTGTTTTTACTGTGCCACAAGGTATGAAACCATACATAAACAAGACCGGCTAGGTTAGTGCGCGTGTCGGATAACAAAAATATTATCCGACGAGTTATTGGTTTGAGTCCCGCTTTGGCCACGGGTGTTGTTTGTCCGATAGTTTTTTATTTAATTTGAAAAGGTACTAAATGACCATAATATTCGAAGCACCCAATAAACAAAAATAAAACTACGATATGACTAGGTAGATATATCAATAGATAATATCGAGATATTGCTATGGAGGATCTCATCCCATTCCAATTTATCCTGAGCTAGTGGTCACCACTAAATCTCTGCGGCTCCTTAGAGGGACTATTTTTTTAATGTGTGAAAATACATGCATTTTTATACTCACAAGTTGACACAAAATGACGTTATTCGGTTCACTTTCAGTTGATTCTACAACGTGTTTTAATATATGTATCCAGCTACCTAAATTTATAGGATAAAATGGCATGAGAATGAAAATTAAGCTTACATTAAATATAAATGAAAAATAATTCATCTGGATTTCAATGAAAATCCAGTCACCTGTTGTTAATTAAATTGAAGGGTAATCTGCCGGTTAAGGCAAATTTTTGATGAGTCTGAGCTTAGATTGACCACGTAAGACCTTCATACTTTCCACCTCCTATCATTCTGTCCAAAATCCCTATTCTCTTCCTACCCCTACTTAATACAACCTTTGCCTCTGAGTACCCCTTCCATCCACCTTTCCTGCCTTTTTTGGATTCCTCATAGCTAACGTCTCTCCTCCCCCACTATTCTCAAAACTTCATTCGTTTTTCTCTCTGTCCACTTCACTTCCTCCGTCCGTCGCCAAACCCACATCTCAAAAACCTCCAATCTACGCTCATCAACCTACCTCATGGACCAGGTTTCGTATCCGTATAATGTTATGCTCCATATGAGGTCTTTCACAAATCTTTATTTAGGGTCCCTGTCATTAACTCCTTCCTTTTCACAAAGGCCTCTTTTGCTAATGCAATTCTTTGCCTAATATCCATGCTACTGTCCATTTTCCTCTATGATGCTTCCCAAATAAGTAAATATTGAACTACAAGTATATGTTATTACCCATTATCAACTGACCCTCACAGCATTTTATCTCAAGTTGTCGTTTTCTTGGCACATAACTTTTAGAAAATAGAAATGTTTAGCATAAGATTGTAAATCACTCAGGACTAAGACCCCCACATTCAAATATATTTCAATGGAAAATGAAGTGTTTTTTTATTTTCCAAAATTCCACCAAGTAAATTTTCTGGCTATTGAGTTAATATGTGGAAATTCCATAACCTGCAACACCAATGGAATTAAGCTTACTGTTAGAAAACCAGTGTCCAGAAATGCATAACAAATCTGGGCTATTAACTACTAAAACTAAACTCAAGTCACATTCAAAACTGACATTATTACAGTTAATCAATTCAATATAATAATGATAATTTGGTGACATTCACTTTTTTGTTTCATTCTTCCTCTCTCAGCAACTTTATAATTTTCCTGCAAACAAGCAGTGTAATAAAGAAGATAGTAGATCTTAGTAATTGGTTAACATCATAAATGAAGCAAATATGATAAATTATAATGAAATTTTAAAGCTAATACTTACCTCAGAGAGGCAAGAATTTTTGCCTGGCTCCCACCTAACCCACCAAAAATTTTATTATCATTTTGCCCTTCTTGAAGGATCTTTCAGGAACATATGTGATTTAACCCCATCCTCTGACTTCCATTTTACACATTGACCAAAGGGTAAACACTGCATAGCAGAACCGAAGATGGTGGATGGGAATTCCCATAACAAATGCCTTTGATAAAAACAACTGTCGCTTGACTCTGTAGAGTACTTCATCACTGTACTATCCTTTATCAAGGCCCTCGGGTCACTTTCTCCCCATTGTTGGTCACCACTTGACCAAAATATAGATGTAGGAGTCCATAAAAACATTTTATAATAGCTATAGGATTTTCCTTGGTTCCACTTAAAAGCTTATTCAACTCAAGTCAATCTATTATGAAATGATTATAGTCCTTTTCAAATGACTTTGCATGTGAGAATTTGGTAGTATTCATTAACCCCTGCCTACACTCAGGAGAGGGAAAATTTGTGAAAAGGGTGAGGTGGGGGAGGTACAAATGACAGCAAGGCATCGCCAAATCTATGTTAATGTGTAAGTTAGAATGAAAGTTTTTATGCTTAACTTAATGGAGTATATACTTTGTAGTAACATAATATCTTAGAACATAAGGATGATGAATAATACAATAAATAAGCTTTACAATTTAATATTGTTTAAGTCCTTCAAAATTCAATGCAACACATTTTTATAATGGCTGAGCTAAGTTGGAATTGTCTTCCTCTTTCTAAAGCAAGCAGAGAGATCATTAAATGATGAAAAAGAGAGTAAGACTGAGCACCCAAGAAGTGGAATTTCCCCACCTGTCCTACTATTGGTTGCCTCCTTCTGACAAGAGTTCAAGCTCCTCCTCCTCTCTGCCTTCCCTCATGCTAAGTCATTTGAAAAACATAGAACATGAAACTTTTCAACAGATGATCTAATTTAACCATAAGCACATCTTCCTAGATGATGCTTAACTTCATATTTTTCCATGCAAGAAACATGTTCAAATCAAAGGTTGCATTCCATGATTGAACTTATTTTATGTACCTTATGAACTCTTACCATTAATGAACGGCATGGTGGTTGAATAGATTTGCTCTTGCTCTCTTTGCAATGACAAAATAAGAAAATATCATTTTTGAATAAACATACATGAATGAGGAATATGTGTAAAAACCTCTACTGTTCCCAACTACATCTGGGTGCAAGTGACATGGACAATTTAATTAGTGTTATTCACTCAAATTTTTAGCCCAAAAAATTCTCAGGACTGTTTACATTTTCATCATGATGATTCACAATTGATACCTATTTATAAATAAAATATTAAATTCTAATTCATCAAATAAAAGAAGGGTACGTACCTAACATCCATGTTTATTAGCAATGGTTGCCAGAAATACAAATGGTACAAATACAACCTTATAACTGAATACATTCAAAATAATTATCAGAGAACTGCACCAATATTTCAATGAAATAATAACAGTAATTGCGATACTCCTCAAGCCTAACACCAAGATAAAATTACAGTAATGGTAAACAAGAGTACGAAAAATAGCATTTTAATCATTCACATATACTTGGCATCAATCTTGAATTTATGAACTTTAAAATCAAAGGGTTGTAACTATTTACCATAAAAGGCATTACAACTTTTGTTCCATGATTTAGGAGCACCTGAAAAAGATACTTCAAATGACAAAATATTTTTAAAATCATGCTTAAATTGAATTTTATTGCAGCAAATATCTATATAATAATATGAAAATTTGAAGCATTTTCAGGCAAATAGTCTACTAATTTCCTTGATTCCTTGACACAAAAATTCTTATTTATGCAGACCTACAAAATCTACAACTGAACTGGTAAGAAGAGAAATTTAGTTCACTTATTAAAAAAAATGAATGTGGAAGAAACAGCTTCCTTGGTGATATAATTTGAGGCTAAGTGGATGTCAGTCTCTCACATTTCATTTACTGATGAAAACTGACCATGGACAGCCACTGAGTCGTTTCTTCAACGACGAGCAACCATCTTCCAGCTTCCATCTTCTCCTTCTTCATCAGCCCATGATGTCGATTCCTTAACAGGTGCTGCAATAAAAAGGATAGGACATGATAAATGTTCGACTACTGAAAATGCCCTAAGAATTAATAAATAGGTGCATTTCCATTACTAATTCAATATTGGATGAGAATAAAATATAATTATTTATATTTTACACAACCTTTATTGTCTCTACCTTAAGTTTCAATACCTTGTGTAATTTCAGTTAACAAATACATGCGTGGGCATTTAGAAAGGCCATTGGGATCAAGAAGCACTGCTCGTCCTTCAATGTCCACATCTCCCTTCTCAATTAATAAAAATGCTGCAATTCCACATAATTTTAATATGAACATGACCAGATTTCACCAAAGTACAGCAACTTCAGGCAGTCATACAGGAGAGCATTCAGTAAATATTCCCATTTGAAGGAAAAAGGGGAGGAAGATGGGATTGACAATGGAGGTGTAATGAGGGGAGGGGAAGGGATATCACTAGGTTGAAGGTGAACATGGGACGGTTGAAAGAAGGAGTAAGAGATGACCTTGTGAGGATCATTTGCAAGGGGCAGAGTGGGATATGGGAAACGCAAGAGGGGAGAGGAGGAAGGGTAACCTTGGTCCCTGAACCTGCAGGATCTCAGGTGTCAAATTACTGTAGTGTCTATGTTCCAGTTAATGTTTGGCAAAGTGGTAGTTTGGTTGGAGTTCATATAACACGTCCAATGTTCCTAAACCCTCATCTCAAATTTCCTCCCAGTCTGGCATATGTATATGGCATCATAAACACTACATGTGAGTAAGTAGACACTGTTCTGTTTCTGTGCCCTTCTTGGAGCTGAGAAGGTTGCCCAAAGTCTGTGTGCTGCAGAAAGCAGCTTTTATTTTATCCTTGGGTAGTGACCCCTGGCTTAAGAGGGATACGTTTCCGAGAAAGGGTAACATTCGCCACTTTGGTCTCTCTCTCACTCACCGTGTAGTCTTTTATATATCTCCTATAGCTAATTTAGATTGTGTCCGTAAAAATCATGTCTCTTAATTTGTCCACCTTGTTTCTTTTCCATCCTTTATTTGCCCTACCCCTTCTTCAACAAAAGGGGTATATATAAGTAGTAGAATCTTGATTTTTATCTATACCAATTTTTATACCGACAATGCAATCCTGGCCAATTCTTATAAAGATTCTTGTGGGATTACTATTTGAAATCGCATGAAATCAATGTTACAAACAAAACAAGAGAATTTAATGAATCTTCATCAAAATCTAGAAGAATCTTTTTCAAGTCGGTCTTTAATTAACTTTAAAGAAATTCCATAGGGTGATTCAAAGTAAGACATTACTGCCTGTATTGTTAATATTTTAAATTATTATTTTACTCTCATGTGTTTCATCATGGGCTCTAGGGATTTACTTATTTATAACTCTAATACTATGCTGGCTACGCCACAAGACACTGCAATGCTGACAAAAAAGTTTTGATCATGTGATAAGAAGCATAGGTGGGATAGCATTCTCGATAGGGACCCTGTCGGGGGTTCCTAGTGAAAAGCTCTCTTTTGGGTCTCCCGCGAGTGATGTTATTACACCAGTGTGTGTTGATGAGTGGAATTTGATACACAGTTTACGTTAGTCAAAAAATAAAGGAAATTAATCGAAGGACCAACTATTATTGTGGTGGTTGATAATACAGTGTTATTTAAAGACAAAAAATTATCTTTAATAAATTATAATTACAATATAGTGCATGCTACATGTGCACTTTAGAATACTGAATTTTACAAAAGCAATGAATCTTCCTCATCAAAATGGAAAACTTGACAAATTTCTCATTAACAGGTGCCATTTCATGTAAAAATATATTATGCACAATATTATGGTAATTCTATCCACACGCACCTCATGTAAGGATTTTGCCATGAGAATTTCAGCACCTAATAAAAATACTTTTTAGCGACAGAAACAAAAAGTGATATTGAAATCTTGGGTGTGGTATAATGCCAGGTTATTACACAGTACTGATAATACTTCAATAATTCAGATCGAGCTAAATGTAAATTAAAATTTTTATTTGCAATTACTGAATATATCCGTAATTGATATATTTGTAGTAACAATAGTTAAATATAATGACCATGAGTAGAGTATTGTATTATGATGCATCACAAATTCTGATCACATTTATTAAAATTGGCCATTATCTTGATTTTACAAAAGACTGACAATTCAAGTCCCTAGGTGTTATATAAAATCAAGATTCTACTGTATATATAGAATGTTCTCTCATATGACTACCTGAAGAAGCTATACTATGATGAAACTTGGTCAAGTTCATAATAAAATTGTTTATGTGGAATTAATGTTTTATTACTTTTTCATGATGGAACAATTTCACCAAGTGAAGCCTGAACTGATATCCTTCTCAACTGATCTGGTCAACTGATCAACTTCTGACCAATTCAATCCAAAGGTATTACAGAATCCCAACATACATGAGTCTTACCAGTCTCCCTTTTCTCTCATATCTCCCATTCCTCCCTTCCATCCACATGAACATCCATAAATGGACTGTAAAATTTACCCCATAACTCTTGGACTCCCATCAAGTAAGGATGGGTCTGCATATGGGCTTACAAATACCTTCAAGTTTCAAAACCTAGTAGGCGACAATAAAGATTCTAAAGTGTAATTAACAAGTAATTTTCTTTTGCTACAAGACAGTTATTACAAATTTAAAAAAGTAAAGACAGTTATTACAAATTTAAAAAAGTAAAGCTTGTGAGCATATCTTTCACTAATGTAGCAAGTAAAAGACAGAATATAAAATACATATGTGCAAAAAGCAGTTCCTTAGCATGCTGATAACTAAATTATCTATTACAATTTAAGAATAAAAGGGAGGTTTACTATAAAAAAGGCAAGCAAAGCCAATATTGCTGTAAAATAATTAGGTTTGATGGGTATGAATATGAAAATGAATTCTGGGTACACAGGATAACTTTTAACATACCTAAATTGTGGAAAGGATTGACTTAATCCAAGAAGTTTATTTGAAAAAAAAAAAAAGAATCAACAAATGCAGTAAAAGGTATTTTTCCTTTAATTTATGGGCAGGGTACATTGTCTGTATTAAAATTTATAGACATGACTTTTCTACATCTGCTGTATGTATAAATTATAACAATTACTGACAATTGATGAAGCTATTAAGTCACTGTGTATATAGGAATCCATGGCGGCATAATGTTATTTTGTCCTAGTAAATGTTATAATGAGATAACATTTGTTAAAAAGTAGAAATCTAAGCTAATCTATTTTTCACAGTATGAGACTTATAATATTTAAATATGTATTTGACACCACCTAAATTTTTCAAAATATTTAGTCAGAAATTTTGTCCTAACCATTGGTTGAAGATTTCACCAATATTTTGCGGACAACGTCATATTCTAATCTAGTAACTATTATGGGTAAAATATCCACTAGACAACCAAAATTAATGAGTTTAAAATTCTAACTTGGGCAAGGGTGTTGTGTAAACCTAATGGTTCAGCCTCTGGGAAACCAAAAGACATGAAAAATATAGGCTTCTGATGATCCCAGTCGTCCAGTGTCAAATGACAAGGAAAAATAAACAGAATACCTCTTAATATAAATATAACTGAATACACTTTACCTCTTAAGGATATCCCTCATGTCTCTGGTTAAGGTAGGCAGTAAAGAGATAAGTAGGCAAATATGAAGTTAGATATTACATTTCCACAATAGACCAACACATCAAATGCTCTATACAAATAACATTTTAGTTAAGATAAAAATGACACTATAACCATTCTACATATGTTAAAAACCAAAGTACACACAAAAAATTGAAAACAATGAGATTCATATTTAAGTTTAACTTTTACAGTTGAAACGTTAGTACATAAAAAAACACTGTAATTTCCTCAAAAATGTCACTTGTCTTTAGCTTAGTAAATGTAATTAATTGGTGTTCAACTAGTATACATTTATGGTAATGTCAAACACAACATTCATCTTCTCAAAATTCCATGTTTAGAGACATTTAAAATCCATGCAGAATCCAAGCTGAATCCGTTACTCTATAAGTAACATATCATTCAACTAAAATAAAAAAAATATATATATATATATTATATGCTATCATATATATATATCATTGTTAAAGGTTCATCTTAGCAAGTGTTAGAAGCATGGTTATAGTTAGTCTTTTGCCAGAGTTAAATGGCTACAAAAATTGAGCCATACTGTAAACAGTACTTTTCCTAATGGATCAGTTATCCTAGGATAAAACAGAGTTAACAGGATTGCTAATATTAACAAATTTTAATTTACAATGAGGGTATATAAAAAATGGTAATAATTTTAAGTTATAACATTTGGATGTTATTTAGCATAGTTTATTGCCAGTTTCTTTAACTCATGTCTAATCTAGACTTTTGGCATCCACCCAACACATATCTAAGAAAATTTTGAAATTATCATGTATGCTTCAATATCATGGAAATCTAAAATACACCTTACAAGTGAAATACAGCAAATATCAATCAGCTGAAACATATATCCAATATCTTTAATGAGATACTTCACAAAGTAGGGATCCCTTGCTTATAGAATACACAAATGATTGGAAATTATTGAGTAAATAAAAGAATATCTGGAGGTCTGTGTTAAATAAAGTCTCCAGATACATAATTGGAAATTCCTTTCTCAAACGTGGTCAAGACATAAAAAGGTGCACAGATACATTGAGTAGATATAGAATGGAGAATGTGTAACTGGAATGTTACAATAGATGAGACTAATTACTATACTTATTTTTCAGGTAAAGTAAAATTCTTTTCCCTCTGTGTTATTTGAAATTTTTGAGTACTCAGGATGAGGGCAAAGCTTACTTACTAACTCTTTGCACTCGGAATTTTTCAGCCCATATACAGTAGCCCACTCAGAATTTAATTTTTAAATACCACTGTATTTATATACCCCTAGCATGTCGAGTGTCACTCGAGTGAAACGCTAGGAAAAGGTTAACTTGGAAGCAATTCATTAAAACATGAAAATGAAACACTGGCATTCTCAAAAATGAACAAAATAGGACACAATAAAAGTCTTATAACAAGTGGTCATAAATGTGTTGGTTTGATATTTATGCTTGCCTAGTATTCCATTTACCCTAAAATCCTGGCTTTTTCTAGCGAAAAACTGACATATTTCTGGATTTAAGTTGAGTCAGAAGAGTTTACACAACACCAATACCATAGGTGAAATTCCAACCTAGAATATTTGCTTGAGGAAATATTAATTACCAACCAGAATGAACACTCTTAAGCTGAGATCCTAACACAAGTCCACTTCTAGTAGATTATAGAAGAGTCAACTAAAATATTTTCTAAAAAATATAAAATTTTCAGAGAATATGGTATAGTTTAGACATTCTAACCATTAACTGAAAAATTACTTGACAGTACCACACTGTAGAACACTTCCAAAGGCTCTGTCTCACTCAATTCAAGATTATTTTATTAACTCCCTCAAATGAAAAAAACTGTGGGAATGATGAGATTTAAAGGATGACAGAGTACTTGCCTTCTGTCCAAAGCCTTCTATTCTTTGAAGGAATTTTTTTATTGTGGTTTCTCAGATCTTGTATTTTAATGCTTTATAACCAGTCACAATGACTATTGCAATAATGTGTGAAATGTCAAATAAAATATTATAAGGTTGATCTTCCAATTTAGTGGTTCTAAAAATAATAAATAAATAAATAATAAAGTAGAGTCTTTTCACTTTATTATGATATATGATTTTTGGACCTCCCTGTTATTTGAGTAAAATTATGGTTATCCAAATCTGGATAAGTGCATTTTCTATTTGTGTGCAAAGCAAAAGCAAACATGCATGGAATAAAATTTTTCAAAAAGGTGGAATTTGATTATATTGAAAATCCAAGTAATTTTGTGGGAAAATTAGAGGGGAGAGAGTATTATTAAGTTCTGCTGTATTTCTGTCCTCCATGTTTCACTACATCTAGGGATGATTGTACATGCCTGGGAAGATTCAAGAAGATTTACATGAAGACATTGAAGTATTGGGATTGGTGTGAGATTCTTATAGAGTATATACTAATGAAATCCAGTTGGCTTTTTCGCAAAATGTTGGTTTTACTATCTCTGAGATTTGACATATTATTACACAATAGATTGTGATTGCTACTGTCAATATTTGTGACTGTACTACTTTTGTAGTGGCTTAGGTGCAAATATGGAACCTTCACAATTTTTGTTCATCATGGGTGTATTAAAATGGATTCTAAAACTAAGCCTTAAAAAGGTTAATTTAATTGAGCCACAATACTAAAATGTTGTTATAAGTTTTTACAAATAAACTTACAACTCAAGCAATATCACAGGAAAAGTTTAAAAAATGATGGGTGAGGCAGGTGTTTTAAAACCTATGATGTATTCAATAAGAGAATCAACTCAAACTGGATTAGTGAAAATTCCTTAGAAAAAACTTATCCCAAATGAGCTAATACACAAATGAACGTAAAAATTGTGACTTAAAATGATTTTGTGAGTTGTAATTAGAAACGGTATCCATTAGTTCTTTCTAAATAGATCACAGCCAATATTTAATGAAGTTATAGCTGTTGTCCACAGTGACCTGGATTTTCCTGGGTTTAACCCTCATAAGGATTCCTGATTTTTGTAACGCAAATGGATTCCTGGTTCTGATGCAGCGCTCTTTAACACTGGAAAGGTATATCCTCCGTTTTAAAGTAAGAAAATATTTAAAGAAGTCATATATTTATTCTATTAGCAATATAATCGTAAATAATTACATTTATTAAGAATATACTGAAATTTATGCCCTGGGCAGGACTTGAACCTGCGAACTTGGCAGACTCCCTCACTCCCCAGGGATGCCTTGCCTGGGAGTGCATAAATGCATTTTCTGCACCATCTCCTAGAAAAAAATAGCCAGCGAGTTCATAACCCCCAGGCTGACCTGGCTGTCTTATTCTCTTCTTCTAGTGATACTGTTTAATCATGGTGTTCATTTCAGAAAAGAATAACCGACTTTCCCTCTTAGGTACATATGAGACTAGGGTCATTGTTTTGTTGAAACCAAAGATGGAAGAAAACTCTGGGCGAGAGTGGTTGGGAACAAAGTTCACCAGGATGTATTGTTTATTTTTCCTGAAGAGTTTCAATCAACGTCAATCCACAAGTTTTTAAAACTTTCATTAAGCTGAAATTTAGTACAATTATCGCACCTGACATTGCATTTGAATCCAAAATATGATTATAAATGTTCCTGCACAATATTTACTCCTAAATTCGACAGAGCTCTTATTCCATTTCCCTCTTACCCAAGCTCATTTCCCCAAGTACGAAAGGTCACCTTATGCGCACCCAGTGGATGAATTGTTGGCCCAAAAAATCTTCATTCCATATTTTTCAACCCTAGATGGAATAAATAACCTGAAAGGACAATGGCATCTAAACCCAACTAGCTGTTCATCAATAGCGATGCATTCACTAGGGAGATGTTTTTTTTTTCAAATTCTGACTGACGTATTCCAAAGTAGATCGAATGGGCTCATGCCTATCCTTCTTCCTGATCTTTTTTCAATGCCACCACGTCGAAAATATCTCAGGATATGTTTGAAGTGATCCTCTGACATAAAAATTATGGGCCCATACAAATTACTCCAAGGAACAATTTCTTTGAATGACTTCAAATGCCCGGCTGAAAACAAAAGTCCAAAACATGTTTCCATTTCAATGTCATAAACTGCTACCCAAAGATTAGTACTTTTTCTTTCCTCATGTACCCTGTGGCTTCTTTGTTAATTAAGCGAGCATTGCCATTCAAAATTTTCTCTTTAATGAACAGACGAAGAGAATCAATTGGTTCTTCGATCATTTTTCCAGGAGGCAACACCTTCTTCTCTCTACCTTTGACTATGCAGCAGTCCTACCCGATTACTAAGGTTAGCAGAACCACCTAGTTTGATCCTTACTCATTGGATACAATTCCATTTAATACTTATTTCCTTCTTACTGCAATTCATTAATTTCTTCAGTCAATAACGTCTTCATACTCAGAAGCAGTGCTAACTCATTCTTCTTCATCATGCATTCAAGTTTCAATGGCACTTTCTTTGTGCCTTTTATCACCTCGACAAGCTTGAAAGCAATTACCATGCCCTTGAAACAATAGCAATGCATAAAGAAAATATCAGCACATCAAATATGTAGCTATCTTGCATATTTTATCATATGTAGGGACTTACCAAAACAATCCAAATACATATTTATTGGGAAATATACAAAGAAGTACACTCAATATTTGGATATAAATGCTCGGAACATTTTCGGAGATGCTTCAAATGGTATCTTCGATGTAATGTGGACGAGAATACAAACGACCTCATAAAATTAAATAAAAGTATTACTTTTCCTAGGCAGCTACAATGTGATCATAATTGTTTAGAGACTCAAAGACCCTAGGCAATTCGGTAGCTGGTGGTAGGGTAGGGGGTCTAACAGTTATAGAGATATTGAATGTGAAAGAAACCTGATAGCATTAACAAATAGGTAAAGGATAATGATTCCATCCCTCACGGAGTGACTGACTTGGCCAGCCAATTACTACGACCCGGCATACCCTTGAAAAGAATGGAAGATTCCACAATTTCCGTAAATATATAAATACTTCATTCTAGTAAAAATAATGCATTGTAATGGGACTATTCATTACAAAGGAAATATAAAAAAGGTTAACGGTAAGATAATTCAAACACGTCACTGTGAGAGAAAAAAATAATGAATGAAAATTAGCAACAAATAATTGTAGTTTTAATATGATTTTTTCGAGTAATGTGTAAGAATACCTATTCAACTATGATATTCCCAACTTAGAACATCAAGGCATAAATCTTTTACTCAACATCAGATCAAAAATGTACATTAATTTATTAGTTGTTATTGTTCAAAAAAATGTTAAATAATGTCTTATCCATTATTATACAAATTGAGATAAAGAATAATTTTAATTCTCCTATTTATTCAGGGTAATATCCTTTGAAGTAACATTACCACATATAATATGCCACTACGAGGCGGCGGCGATAGGAATCTATTTAAGTGATCTTTTCGAGAAATATTTAATAACTTCAAATGTTTTGATGTATTTCCTTTCGCCACTTCGGAGACCCTAAATAAGAAATACTGAAAATTTTAAAGAAAAATCTTGAAAAGTAATGTTTTAAGGACGTCACAAAAATTTAAAATGCCGCAGAGGTACCATAAATCCTTATGAGGGTAAAACGAACTACCTACAGTACAATCTAGAAAACCTTAAAGAATATTGGATTTGTGTAGAGTTGAGGAAATGAAATAATAATTTGAATAAAAATAATAATAAGTTGGATTGTCTATTAAAAATTAGAAAGATATAGTACTCAAGAAAAACTTACTCATTTACAAACCCTGATCAACTTTGAACCATTTAAAAAATAAATGGCATGACAGACTGTTCTATTTATAAAAAAAGACTCCAGTTAAAATATTTTTAGCAGAGATGAAGTCTCAGAAGCTCCCAAAAATGAATTTGACAAAAGAGTTAGAATTTAACACATGACCAAAAGAAAAATGCTACAAGTTCTCCTTGTAACGTCTGCACAACCGACTGAAAAATACATCTCGTGCACCAACGGGAATGAAGGAAAATGCTTACCAGAAGGAATTGTGACAATATGATATGTAGGTATCAAAAGAATCATGTTCAACAAAAAGTTTTGTTGAACATGATAATGAACTTGAACAAAACTATATATGTCGTCATATCAATGAATGATACTTGAAAGGCAACTTACAAGATCGAGCCACAAGCCTTAACAGAGATAAAAAATAGTGATTAATGACTAAAAATTACAAAAGAAAAAATTATTTTTTTAAGCATTCATCTTACACCTTGTATCAGAATATGGATGAATCAACTGTGATAGAAATGCACAATAAGCAGTTCATATAAAAGAACTTTGATGACAACTAACTCTGGAGTGGAGTTCAACAGAGGGAGAAAGAATACTTTTTTCTTCAATAAAATCCTACAGTTAAATAGAGTACTCCCATTTAGAAGGAATAAACAAAAAAAGCTATTTATAGTTGGGAAGGGTTTTTTTTCCTACTTATGTTATTTTTAAATGCCTTTAAAACTAGAGCACATATATCAGCACCTTCAGTGTTTTAAGCAGTACATGGGAAGGTAATATAGTCATAGGAAAATTGGGAAAATCCAACAATATCAAAGCAAGCCTGGAATGAACTTCTCTTTCATGAAAGGATGGAAGAAATGAAGATTTATTAAGAGGAGCAAAAGAGTAGTCGTCTTGAAAGGGGGTTGACAGTTGGCAGGAAAGCGTTCCTACAAGGTTGGAGGCTGAGTGATGTTATGACTGTTAAGCTAATGACCATCCATTCCCACACAAAGTGAGGGAGATAGGCAGGAAGTGTCCCAAAACATGTATGAATTCAAAATATGAATGAAAGTCTAGGTTTCAAAAAAACTTGTCGAGAGGATCTAAAATGATCAAGGAAATAAATCATCCATATATTCAATCTTTTGTTAACAATTGAAATTTTTAGAATGTTTTTTAAGGAATTGAAAACCACCGCTTAATGCTGACCATTTCCTTTAAAATAACTAAATTGTTTTATATGAAAATTACAGGAGCTGGAATGTCAGAGGTCTCACATTTTGTGTTATTCTATTTTGTGTTAACTTGTCTCCAGAGTAGCATTTAAGAAATGAATGCAATGCTTATAAAAACCATATTAAAGCATTTACTATTTTTATTGAGAATATATAACATGACACTCAACTTTTGCAAAATTAATGTAAATTATATTACTAAATTTATCTGCATTTGAGCAATTAGGAATAGTACAAAGACTTTTCTTCATAGCCAGACATGCACTTGTCAACTATTGGCTGCTAAATTTCTATGTAAGTAATATACTGGCACCTTTATGAGGTTCTGTGATCCTGTGCATAAGAATTGAGCAGAGCTGGCGGTTATATAGAGCTCATTAAGCACGGTATTGAAAGTAATGACAGGGAATGGGCTGTACAGAACCACCTATGCCCAATTTGAAAAATATGAGAAACACCTTCCCAATTCAGTGCTAAGGTACTCATGCACTATGCTGAGATTCCAAAACAAATTCAGTTGTTCACCACATATTAGACAACTCACGTTTTTCCTCTGCTTTAAGGTCTAGTCCTTTATTTGGTACCAAGCGCTCCTCTGTTGTGGGGACCTGCTTCTTATCATCCAGTGGTGGAGGTCTGCGTGTTGGTGGCACATCTGCAGTTCCAGTGGTTCTGGTCAGGCCTGACTACCTAGTACGCCATGAGCCCATCTCCCGAGCACCGTCCCTGGATTCCCCTAAGCCTCTGCGTTCCACTGGACCGCGGTCCATTGGGCTGCGTTCCACGGGGCCACGGTCCAAGCCCCCACGCTCCAAGGGGCCACGATCCATGCCTCCACGCTCCAAGGGGCCACCACGTTCGATTCCGCCACGATCCATGGGACCACGTTCAGCAGGGCCGCGCTCAGTGGGGCCCCTCTCAAGGGTACTTCGCTCTCCACGTTCAGCCCAATCATCTCGGGAACCTCGAGAGAGCGGAGGACGATCGGTCGGCCCTCGCCTAGCACTCCACCTGCCCTTGTCCTCAGTTTCCTCACCTTCGGGCTGACGAGTCCTCCAGCTACCAGTTCCACCACGCTCCTGGAGATGAAAGAGCAACGAATGAATAGTTGGTGATCTCAACCTTCACAAGCGAGGATTACAATGAGACTTGGGGAAAAAGGACACGCAGGGTGCCCTCAAGGCATGTGACATCATGCTTTACACCACTTTTGCAGTTGAGATTCTCATTTAAAGTGGATACAAACATATCAAGCACAATTCTTGGCACTGACTATCCCATCATAAAACCTCCACTACACAAAGTAATACATCGTAATAATGAACAAATAAAAGCTGAATGCTGTTCATAACTGATAATACCTGGTATCGGTCAGTGGACATCAACTTGTCTGCTCACTGCGAAACAGCTGTCGATTCAGATGATTTAACATGTCATCTTCCGTATGACCTTGGTAGGGCATTTAGTGTTATCTAAACACTAAATGCTTTGTCAAGAGATGATTCTAATCTAGCCTTTCAAGTAATCGATGTACACTCAGAATTTGTTACACAATGATTTTTATTAGCAAATATGTTGAAATTTAGAAATAATTAAAATATGCCCAAATTAATGTCAATATGTAAACTGATACAAAATTGAAACAAGCAATGGGAATAGGGTAAAAAATGTACAATAAAAACAATAACAATTGAAGAAAATAGGTGGGTGGCTTAAAGGAAAACCCAGAGGATTTGTGGAAGCCATGCACTCCCTTTATCTCATCAGAGTTTCAGGCAGAATGGTACATAGCTTACACAAGTAAATATTGTGTGTAACGTATTTAAGGAAAAAAACATGTTATTTATTAAATATGTGTATAGGGAACCGAGAGGAGGGAAGTAAGCAAAAATATATACTCACATTAGTATCAGGTGCACGATCCCTTCCAAAGTCACGGTCTCTGTCCATGCCAAGTCTGGAACGCTCAAATGGCCTGTCTCCATCAAACGCAGTTGGCTTCTCTCTGTCCAAGGGCCTATCTCTCTCCATTCCACCACCAGCTCTGCCTTCCCTATCAAATGCACTACCGCCCCTATCCCTGTCTGGGAAACCACGCCCACCTTCCCTATCTACAACCCTGTCCCTGTCAAAGAGTTTGTCTCTGTCCATCCCGCCACCCCTGCCGTCACGATCAAACGCACCGCCCCTGTCACGACCGAACCCCCCTCTCCCTTCCCTGTCAAAGGCACTGCCACCCCTCTCCCTATCCATGAATCCACCCCCCCCTCCTCCTCCTCCTCGGTCCCCAAAGCCACTGCGACCCATTCCCCTGTCACTCTCCCACCTCCCACCTCCTGCACTACCACCACCACCACTGCCACCATCCATTTCCCGCATTCGAGCTGAAAATAAAAGACAAGCAAAAATGGATACATTATCTATGGAAGAAAAACTAAACTACAGGACTGTAAAAGTTAATAGTTTTATTGGGAAATAGACTTTCCTCATGGAACCCCAATGCTGACTTATGCTTGGCAATTAAAAATACATTCCCTTTCTAAGCCAGAAAGCTGAGATTTGAATGATTAAATTATATTCATGTTAATATCAGATAATCACAATAGCATGTTTGTGGTGAACAGAATTACTAAAATATTATTTCTTATTGATACACTATTTGTTTTTCCAACTTATATTTGCTCCAAAAAATATCAGACAGCATATTTTATGTTTATGTGTACAAAGAAAGGACCAAGTGAAACAACATTTTCCTAAATATTTATTAGCTGGCTAATACATTGACAACAAAGTTACTCATCAAGAGTTCCAGTATTTGAGCCTTCCTCATTTTTATCTTCAGTATTAAATGTTGCAAGTGATGTAAAACAAAGGAGCAGTGGTGAGTAATATATGGAGTAAGTTACTTTGAAAAAGTCCAGTGCCTCTTCCAACTACAGTAGAAGTCCGCTATAATGAGAGCTGATAAATGACGAAAAATCTCTCATTCTAACTCTCTTTATTGTCAACAGGTATTTAAATTCACCTCTTTCGGCATTTATAACATCAGCAAAGTGAGTGAAAATGAACCATGAAGTAGTTGTATCTATCCATCTGCAAATGCATTGAGAATAGATAATTTCATTAAAAAAAAATTAAAATATTGTCACCAAAACTCACGCACTCGTAACTAATGTACGTCACGCATCGGTAGTATCTTTAGCAAAGTTTCATGAACAATCATAAATAAGGTATGACCTACAGTTAACAATTATGATTCTATAAATAAGAGGAGGTTTGAGAGATTGGCCGTCGTAGAGGGAATACTATTTGTGAGATAAGCTAAGATCAACATAGTCAAATGAGACAACTGGGTGGGACCTCCTTCACTCTGGGTTATAGCCAGTGAAAAGTAGATTCCCCCTTGTTTGTTTGCCCCCCCCTCTCTCTCTGACTTTCAACTCCATTCTCTTGCTTGTTGATGAAGAGAGGACCTCCTGTTGCTTGGCAGTCTCTCCCCCCCCAACTGACCTTCAACTAATACCTTTTCCTGCATTGTCTACAAGTCTAGCTCACTGCTCCATGTTCTTTTATTCTGATCGATAGGCTATACGAACAAAATAGCAACCCATTGAAACCTAAACATTCAAGAAAAAACAAAGACAACACTGGTTCGTGTGGCAATAATAATATTTTTGTAGGTATGTAAAATTTTATTTTGTCACGAAAATGTTTTATGCTACTCTAAAGAACCATCGTCATGACTCATTTACTGTATGCGTACACATGCCTATGTTGAAGAAGTTTAAAAAATCGCCCTTCCAGTCAATTTACATCCGACTGCCCCTTGTCCAGTGGGCGAATTTTCTTCAGAAACAGGAAAATAAAGACAATCCACAATAAGATGCGATCATGGTAGTAAGAAAAATAGTGCTACAAAAACATTTCATGTATTGAATTACCATTTAGCCATGCAAATGAACAAAATAGTTGACCCTTTGAAAAAATAAATCCACTGACTCACAGGATTACAAAATATGAACAAAAATATCATTTAACTCATGAAAAAAAATGAGTTAATTGTGGTTTGCTTAAATTCTTTTGCATAGTGTTCGGTAACAAAATCTTCCACAATTTTAAGGCCTTAACATCATTAATTGAAGCATTTTTAGTGATGTACAACAAACTTATTACTCCCAATACTTGTGAACTTGAGCAGGGAATGACAGACTGGAGCACTGATTCCAAGATAAGTTGAAGTCATTCCCCAGGAAAGTCTGTGGTATAAAGCCACAGTCTTCTCTCATAAAATCACCACCAAGTCTCTCGTAAAGCCTTCCTTAAAATGTTGATTCGCAAGGCATGACAATGTAATGAGTGTTTGAATCCTGCAAGTTATGAAACCCGAACATTAACCCAGAAAAAATCTATCGCAATAGTGATACTGCAGATTCGACCCTGTTTTAACTCACTATGTTTTAACATGCGGACCAACCAAAGCAAAATGATCACTCACTATAGCGATACTCTCATTATAAGCCATACTCGCTATAGCGGACTTACTGTACTTGGTGACAATCATTAGAATTAGGTACAATTGCAATAATTAATGCCTGTTACACCAAGAAGGTTAAATAGTATGCAGCACTGTGTATTCTTGCACAGACACAATATAAGCAAATAAGAAAGATCAATAGCAAAGGATAAGTTTTGCAATTTATTCATTTTGGTGCCAGTCTCCATTGACAGGTATATATCTAAATGCTAGGACTTTATAATATTTATTTAACAAACTTTTAGAAAACTGCATGGTATTTGAACCTGAAGATGATGAACATTCATTGAAACCCAGGTCTTAATTATGTAAAAGTTGGTTAAATAAATATTATAACATGAACTACCACCAAGCAATGTAGCCAAGTGTTTTATAGGTTTTTTTTTGACTAATTTGCACTTGTAGTTAGAAATCTATATGAAACCTAATTCAAGGTGTAGGCTGATTAGTTTTATTTATCCTCTAACAAACTTACAACTAAAAAAATTATTTAAGTTGTTTTCTCTTATATTCAATTTTGGGAAAAATTATTATAAACAAAACAAGGCTGATACAAGGCCAGTGGCATTTGTTTTGCAAATACCTCAAGGGCTGGTAAATTAGAATACTGGAAGCACTTAAAAAGGTTAAAATATTTAGCATATAATCCAGGAGAGACAATATCACTTTACCACAGACTAACTTTGCAACTTTCTTTCCATATTTGGGAAAATTCTACATACCAGGCCTCCATGGCTCTGCTTTGGATCTTGAGGTATCAGACGAGTCATCCGGAGCTGAATCATCTTTTCGCCTCCATGACAATTCACTATCTCGCTCAGAATCTCTTCCCCTGTCCCGATCTCTATCAGGTTCATTTCTAAAGCTCATGGCAGGTCTCCTCCACAATGCATCTCGAGATCTTTCTTCAGCCAGAAGTCTATTCCGCTTCTCCTCCATCATTCTCCTAGAGAGTAATTTATGAATAGTAAGACATGGAAGAGAGGCAATTTTGCTTTATAATAAATTGTCAAACAAAAAAATTAATTTAAAAGTAATAGACAACATGCCATAGTGTTACTCTTCAAATATTTTGAGGAAAAAAGAAATGATAAATTTACATTTGAAATGGAGCCATAATTATTTTAGTTCCTAACATATTCTATGGGCTTACTTTAATTTTAGAATATATAGAAGGTATACTCAGGCCTTCTCAATATCTTGCACCAAAGACATTTTAGTATGGTGATAGGGCCAACTTCACATTTTAAGTTTCAAGGAGAGGTTTCAAGTAGGTACACCTTTATTACATAATCTCAATTAACCGCAAAAATGAATAGGTACCTGATGTTACATTTAAATAATATGGAATCACAGTTGACCCACTAACACCCAGATACAATAGATCATGATTATAGTTATACAGATTTTATGTATGAAACAATGAGGTCTTGGTCAATCTTTTAAATAAACTTATGGAGTTACTATTTGAAATTATTGTAAATGACCAAATATCCCCCCCCCCCTAACTTTCAGGTCTCACTTTTGGAAAAAATTAACATCTAATATTAGCATCATCTTTTTTGGGTAAAACACACTTTTTGTCTGAAATAGAATATGTATCTTAATTAGGTGCTTAAGAATTTAACTTGAATTTTTAAAATATCATAGAATTGTAATTTATGCTCTGTAGTACCTTTGCTCTAACTCCAATTTATCATAATATAATGCATTATCATTCAATATACATATGACCGTCATCTTCGTACCCTCCCTATACCCTCTTCATATTTTGTCCCGATCTTTCTTAAAGGGTTCAAACAGTCACACTTTCTTATTATTATCGCACATTATAACCGGGTGCCCCTATCCAGTGCCCTTTATGATGGCTCAAGACCCATGGACAAGTTTGACGAATGCATCTCTGAGATTTGAGAAAATCTCTTGACCCACCTGGGAAATTGGATGCATGATCGAGAAGGGGCTGAAGGAGCATAAGAGCCATCTGTGGTTGGGACCAACCAGAAAGCACAACCATATAAAACTGCCATTGCAGAACACAGAATTAATAATGACTATATCATATGATATGATGGAGCCCTGATTCTCAACCACTCCCTTGGCTAGTGGGACTGCCTAGTGAAGGCAGCAGCTATTGAAATCGGAAAATGAATTTCAAGTCACCAGACTTTTGGCAGGACTTATATATGTGGCTTACTAGACACAGCTATCAAATTGCAGAGAAAATGATGCACAAGTCAAGCATCAAAACAGTGGCTCTCAAAGAAACACTCACCTGGTGCAAAACCCAAGAGGAATTTATAAGTATAGGAGTTCTTACCTCTCCTCTTCCTCCTCCTTCTGTTTCCTGAGAGCCTCAGCTGCCTCCCTCTCCTCCTGCCTCTTCCTCTCCTCCTCCTCCCGCAACAGCCTCTCCGCTTCTGCCTTCTCCTGCGCCTCCTTCTCCTTCTGCTGCAACCAGTGATTCTCTCGCTCCTCCTCCCTTTGCTTCTTGCGTTCTGCCAGGCGTTTTATCTTTTCCTCTTCAAGCTTCTCCTCAAACTCCTTCAGTTTCTCCTGCAATGACAGAGAGACAATGACAAACTTACCGGATCAAAATGGTTGTCTAATGATTATGCATTATGACATTCCATAGAATCAAGCATTTCCATTTACAAATTAAATAAATACTGTTAACAATTTAGACAAAGAACGATGCACAGTCAGTTAAAACCTATAGAAAACAAACTTCTTTTGGAGTATTTCTGTTTTTACAGGGTGCATTGATGGCTACGGTCATTTAGTACCCAAGATGCCATAGTAAAACCCATTTGGGCAAACACAACACCCTCAGCACCAAGCCCATAACGGGACTCTCAACATTTGTCTACCTTTCAGTATATACCATGTGTATTCTCTAGCACCTTAATAATGGTTGATTCTTTAATTCGTTTCCCTTAATTTTTTGACTAAACTAAACTGTTCTCACATTCAGCTGAACAACTCACCCTGGTGTGACGACACTGTTCTCGGTAGATCCAAAAGACAAGCTTGTCACTCGCAACAGCTGATGAGCTTCCTAGCCTCACAATTATCATTTCTATGCTTCCTATCTTAAGGTCAGTGCCTTCTTTGTGAGTATTGTGATGTGTTGTGGTAGTTCTGGCACAGTATTTGTTGCAAACAAGTAAACGCATCTAACCCATGACTGAATAACATGATGAAATATGTGAAAATAAAATAATAATTCAAACTATTAAGAATCCAGGCAGTAATTTGCACTATTGAATTACACAGTAGTGTATGGAATTACTTTAACTTTAAGACTGACATTAAAAAGACTTCTAGGTTTTGCTGAAGTTTCATTAAGTTCTGTCTTTTGTAAAAACAAATTAATACTTCTTCTGGGGACCAAAACAGCTTTACGTCAATCATTAAGTCAAATTGACATGATTTCAAATAGTAATGCCCTAAGAATACTTAAAAGGATTGACTGGGGCCACATCAACAAGTGTAAAATCAGAATATGAAAAATCAAGATTATACTGTGTATGATAGTTCAATGTAGGACGACCCCACATTTTTCTGAGGCAAAATTTAGAAAAAATCCTTGCCTTATATGTACTCAGGTAAACATGGTATAATATTTTTAGTTTTCCAAATATATTTACGTTTTATTACCGAATAATGGCAATATGTAATCAAATATTTTTGGATTGTGACATAAGTTTGTGATGCTCAAAGGAAATAATACTAAGGCAATCATACATACCAAGTATTGAGCCTTACGCTCCGTCTGCAGCTTGGCCAAGAAAGCATCCTTGTCCTCTACCATCCGCGAAAGTCTCTCTCTGTGCTGGACGGCTGCATGCCTCTCCTCTATCAGGTTTTGTATTCTTTCCTTTTCCATTTGTTCCCACAACTCTCTATCCTTGACCTAAGGAAATGTGAGAAATTTAATCAAGTGTTTGTTCAATTTTTTCACCAACATTACAAATATTAGACAATATCAGGGTTTATCCAGTTCCTCCTTGATCAACTTTCCATATAAAAATTTCTAGAAAAAATTTACTTGTTTAGGAATGGTTAACCCATTATTGGAAACATTTTGTTATTGCAATACAATTCGAAAGCTTTTAAGGATCCATAGCACATAGTACACTAGGAGGCAGTGAAATTATTGCTGAGATTATTAAGACTAGGTCCACTAATGCTTCTCCATTTTCATTCAACTCAGCTCAACCAATTAAAACAGTTGAAGCTTTATATCACACAGTCTTTTCATGAATAATACTTTTCCCAGTTTTCCATGATTTCCACTATTTTGTTCTGAAATGATATCATGAAGAAAATCTTTTTATCCTTTGCTTTCATGCTTCAGACTATTTTGTATACGTATATTTAGGTGGTTGCCATCCACATGTGAAAAATGGTAACAAACTTACATGTGTGTGCTGCTAAAAATTATTTTTTTAAAAGTGTCCAGAGAGTTTACTTTCTGAGACTTTCAAAGCTCATACAAGGTTTACCAAGGTGATATGTACTAACATTTCTAGAGCTTCCATGCCTGTCTGGGAATTGTGAAACCTAAAACACGTGTTGCATAAAAAAATGGACACTCCTGTAGATTGAATTTTTGAACATGAACTAGTAAAAGATGGAAGTAGAATTCAAAACACATGATATCTAAAGAATCTACAACCAAGGGGTAAATTTATCTATATCAGGACTACCAATAAAACATTCTAAAAGTTGAACAATATGCCCAGGACCCATTTATATGGACTTCTTTCTGCTTAATTCTGACTTGTCAGCAGACAAATCTGGTATTATTTCAACCAAGCAACACAACCATAACTAAATTAATGAGTTCTTTTGAAATGTGAACAAAGCTTTTGAGAAATTTAGTAATGGTTTCCTGGACCATGCTCATGAGCATGCTTTATAAATTATGCTCGTGTCGAGAGTCAGGTCATCAGATAGTATAGTGTGACAAAACAATTTATACACCATCAATAATCTTAATGTGTAGCACAACATGATGAACATTAGAGATGGGCGATTTCAAGGAATGAATCGATTCGAACAAATCGATTCTAATCGTATTGAGTGAACCGATTCGATCAAAAAATCGGATCCTCTGAATCAATTCGAATCGCATCATGTGAATCGATTCGAATCCTATGGAAATCATATTTTAATCTGGATTGAATCGATTTGCCGTCATGTAATTGGCTCTAAAAGACACGTGAT